>JALIZH010010310.1:0-21797 GCA_030522465.1 Rhipicephalus appendiculatus | reverse complement strand
TAGTTAACTTCCTTCCTGCATGGTCTGACAATGCTTCCACATATCTACCTATTAGCGCTAGGTGGCGCTGGCTCCTGCCCGCTTCGCACGCTGCTTCGTCCAATCGAGCGTTAACAAGCCAAACAGTTTATGAGAGTCAAGCGACGTACCAGTGGACTGAGCAGCAGCTATGGCCAACGACAAAGAACGAGAACGAAGAAAAACGGCAGCGTCGACAGCGCGAGGACAGATTAGGTAACGGCCTAGCGTGACCAACTGAACAGACAACCGGACGTCTGGACATCACAGACGACGCTTCGTGTCTCGTTCTTCCTGTACGAAATAAATGAGCGAAAGCCGTTTTCTTTTTGTAAGGCTGCTGCTCGCTCGTGCGATGCTTGTTATACTTCCGTTCCGCACGGATTCGCTTCGGGAAAGAGTTCCATCTGTAGCGTGACCACACGCCTGTGTGGCACATCGTCTGTATTACGCTTTCGTTGTTTGCACTTGCCTTTATTGTCTTTTGTATACTTGCTTGCATTCATTCGTCGTTGAGGTTTCTTGATTGTGAAGGAGGAACCTGCGTACGTCCGCGAAAGAACATTTCTTCTTATATTATTTTTTTTTCATCTTGCTGGACGTTTTTTCCTTACACGAAAACGACTTTGCGTTCACCATGATTGGTTTTGATCGGAAGCGTTTGGTTGAGAGTTTTTTGTCGCCAAAAGAGGAGTTCCTTTCAAGCCACGCTGAGAGCAGTCATTCACACAAATACACATGAGCATATATCCGTAGTATGCTCTCGATGACTCTAAATAATTCTCCAGGTTCTTCAACACAATCTATTTAACACTCAGCCTTTCGGAGAATACAGAAACATCAAGTTCGTAGAAAACTATGACTAGGAACGAGAAACTCCGGTTTCCGATAGTACATGGCAAAAAGAAAAGAAAAAAAGAAAAAAGAAATCTGTTTGCCCCCTGACCCTCGAGAACCTGTCACGTGTTCTGCAGGTATCAGGCTGCCTCGAGATTTGATTGCTGATTGGTCGAGATGAATTGCTGCTTTTGTGATCGCTCGTTGGCGTCCTCCGTCGGCGTGAACACGAATGAGGCCGAAAATCATCATCCCGTGATGACGTTAACATATGGCGTCATCATAACATCACAGATTGAAAATTTTTGACGCCATCATAACATCCCAGTGACGTCAGATCACATGACATCATTGCTTGGCAAATGCTGGGCAGATAACGCAGGCAGTGCAGTGCTCCAGGTAATGCAAAACCACATAAAATGCAGAAAGCTTTCTCAGGGTTGAGGGCGAACAGTACATCGACTTTAACGTTCCAGGCGTCTTAGAAGAGCGCATAACGGAGCTTGTGTTTCGCTTCCTCTATCCACGACCCTACTCCATAGATGGCTTGTACTGACGTCACTGAAACAGCCATGTTGGTGCACTAAACGGTCGTACACAATGTGTCTAACGTTGCGTTAATGATGTCATTACATACCTTCCATGTTGTTTCGCTATTGACGCACAGAGGTCAATAGCAATGTGACCACATCGTTATCATATTGAAGCACTTTAAGTGCACGTCAACAGAGCCGCCATGTTGGTGAACCTTTACGTTATGAAGCTGCGTCCATAACGTCACGTCCAAGCTATCTATACTACAGGTGCACGTGCATCCGGGTACGCAGAATTGGTGTGGTATGACATGGTGGTTATAGAGCTCCCGTACCATGTCACTTTGGACAAATTTGCGCGAATGACCTGTCGTCTTGCGACGCACAACAGTGCAGAATTTCGAGCAGGCATTTTGAAGTAAGTAAGTACTTGCCCTTCTCTTCTGGCTTGTATTCCTTGTCGTTTGGTATTCGCGCTAACTTATCTGAATCAGTGGTGGACGACCAACCAGCTTACGAATCAACATTTTAACTTGATCTGGGGTTAGAAGAATTCAAATGCAAGAGTACAAGCGCGAGAGCATCATTGAACAGGCCAAGCAGTCGCATAGCGCGCAGATAATTCAAGGTTAAATGCCTGGTTAACTCAATTGCAACACAGTCGCGGCGGCTGTTAGAATTCTGATTGAGATGCTGGCCTTAAATTTCCCGAATTAGACGCATCTTCTCTTCGGAACGCTGAAGTACCATGCTACGCAGTCCCCTTGTGTTTAGAGGGAGAAGCATTTCCTTTAGGTGCAGGGAAACACAAGTAAAATGGTGTTGTTACACTTTTGTAAGTTTTATTCAAAGTGTACGCTAGTACAACGACTGGCGTGACAGAGAATCAATCCCGTAACCTACTTACGCTGAACATAATACCCGGTTTTAATAACAACACCAGCGGAAGAGGACGTTACAAATTACGCTTCACGGGAATTCAGCCCCTGTAATTAATTCTACAACGACGTACGAGGGGCTCTACAGAAAATTGGGGCAGGAAAAACAGCAAGTTTACAGCGAAAGCGCGCGTTGGTTTTTGCTTCCAGCTGACTACTTGTTGTGAATTGCTGCTTACGTATTTATAGACGATCACTTGAAGGCGAAAAAATTTGGAGCAGTCTTAAGTTTAATCCCAAACTAAAGAGGTAATCGATCACACGCCAGTGTAAAACTAGGTTGCAGAGCTTCAGTGCATATATGTCCAGGAAGTCTTGGCCCCCACAAACTCCTTTTAACTCGCTGGCGCTTTTCCTTCTTTTTCGCGAAGGTGTTGCATGAGTGAGAAAGCGATTTAATATGCATAACCTTCTATGCACAGCCCTTAAATTTATGGATGGTATTTTAACGTCGTGAAAAAGTTAACTCTAGTGTGATGGAGTATATGACGACCTGAACGCCTGAGAACGTGGTAAGTCGGTTACGACGCAATTATTTCTTGATTGATTACGCTAGCATCGCAGAAAGCTGGAAACTCAGGTGGCTAAAGGCGCTAATGTCGAGCTTTTCACTTGTTTCGTGCTCCGCTTGTTGTTTTAAAGCGCAGCTCATAGGCACCTGTTCAAGCGTTGAGCGGCGTCACCGTCGCCGTTGCCGTAGTTAGGGTAACCGATAGGCATGAAAAAATAAAATGAGAAAGAAATACCCAGGATTAAATGGGATTTGAACCCGCGCCCTCTCATGGTAGTCGAGCATTCTATCAGAGGCACGCGGGTGCGTGAAACTCATTTGCAAAAAAGACCCTTCACAGGCGTCATGTCGGGTAAGGAATCGCGTTAACCTAAGTAATATAGCGCGGAAGAAGAGTAAAATAACAACCAGTCATCGCAGAATCTTGATTGGGCAACGAATTTGTGGTTTAATGTTTCCCACCAACTGCAAAATGCTCATCCACAATTCTTCATCGTCATCAGCCACATGCAGCATCAACAAAGTGCACGTAATACCTTACATATGTGGAGCGGGTACCTCGCTTATCCGCAGAAAGACGAATAATGGCGTATTGGGTGTTTTCCGGTTGCACAAAAAAAAATTGAATTTATGGCGTAGTCGATACCTTGCGGAAAGCCAACACTTCACACACAGTTTACCTTGCACCAACACAAAACTGCGCTCAGAATTCGCATTAGGCAATATCGTAATCGTGGGTGAGTTTTTTTCGTTTGGGTTATAAAATAAAATACTAACAAAGCGTAGATGACTTCAGATCTATTCTTTAAACGCAAGCAAAACGCATTACGCTCTGAGTAAACTTCAATACTAGTAAATGCCTGGAGGTCCATCAGGAACTCTGAATAATCATTGTAGGGGTTAAACATCCCCAAACCACGATATGATTATAAGGGACGCCGTATTCGGAGACTCCGGAAATTTCGACCACCAGTGGTTCTTTAGCATGAAGCTAAATCAAAGTACGCGGGTCTCAAGCATTTCAGCCTTCAGTGTCGACAACGACAATGTGCCGAAGTGCTCACAACCTGCTAACATCACCATAGTTAGTTTTGGTATAGAAGATAGAGAAAGATAACGGAAAGTCACAGATGACCGGTTGGCTAGCCTGGTTGGGAAAAGGAGAGTCAAAAATGAGGAGGAGAGAACTATGCACTTCGTATTAACGCTTGCACACAAATAATAGTTTAGTGTCCAGCCCGCTTCAAGCTTTCGTGGATATCTGCGCACCTCTAGAACCACAGCAACGCATTTTTACCTTTTATATTGTAGACGCAGGATAGCCACGAACCAAATGTATCCTATGCTCCAGAATGTAGATATTGTGAATGGATGTAGATATTGTGAAACTCTGAAGTGAAGAACTTCCTGTGGTCTTTTTCGTTCGATATGTACTTGACCTCTTGCGCCACAAAACGAGGAAGCAGGGATAGCAACAAGCTATGTTGCGATTAGAGAGGACAACAGGCTGAAACGCCCTGGTCAGTTTCGTGATGCAACAAGATCTTTGTTATAGTTTGGTACCCGCACAACGCAGGCACGACACATTGCGATATCGCAGCATTAGAACCATCACTGGATATTTTGGCAGTAGCACGTGGTGTCCTCGCACTATATAGCACGCGTGAGGATCCAGAGCTGACTTCGCGGAATTACGGAGGCACGCATCGCACTCCTCAGATCATTTCGTGCACGCACTGAACTGTGACTTCAACGGTGTGAAAGTCTGCTCGATAAATCAGGTCTGATTTTGTACTACCCTGAAATATTGGCCCAGCTGCGCCATGGAGTGTTACAGCCATAGTTTATGAAATATCTAATGAGCACCACCCCCAAATCCATGACAACATTTCATTGAGTCCAAATTAATTATGCGCTTTTTTTTCGTTTGTTTTAACATAATATAGGTTGCATTATTACGGTACTAGCGTTAGCACAGTGGATAAATGCCCACCAGTTGTCTGTACAAAGATCGTCCGAGTTAAACGTACACTGATGGTGATAAAGTGTAAAATCCACGCAGAGGGCGAAAATACTGATTCCTTACAAGTCATTAGCGAGGAGCGCGTGATAAAGGTTCCCGAGCTGAGCGAGATGGTATCAAATTAATTTTTTTACATAAGTGAACTGCGGTGCCGAGAGCCATTTATGACATCGGTGCGAGCAAGTCAAGAAGCGTTGTAGATGTGCTTGTGTCAAACTCAGATGAGCCGGTTTCCACGATGAAAAACACGTTACTTAGGAAAGCCAGAAGTACACAGGAGGACAAAAGGCAAGCTAGTGATGGCTCACAGGAGGGCAGGCACACAGAAGAACCTGGCTTCATCGGCAAAGCGCTTTTCTCGTAAGATAACTTCTTAGAATCTGTGAGAGGACCTCTAAAGTCAAACGTACTGCAGGTCACAGTAGTGCAGCGGCTGACAACGAAGGAGACGGCGGTCGTAGTGAGCAGCACGGCATATAGGTCGCGAACACGGTGAACATCTCATGCCAAACTGAAGAGCCAGAAACTCCACCGCCGTGCTCGAGGCGCAGCTATCCGGAAGTGACGCCAAAGTTTTTGCATGCACAGTGACAGGACAGGAGTTAAACGGATCGGAAATGGTAAATTACAACATAGATTGTGTTTATCAGCCTCGGGAGAAAGAGCGAGGTATATGAGTAGAGAAATAGCCAGATGAATGAACCTGAAAAACAAGTTATATTTCGTAATAATCCCCGTCCCTTGGTATACACTTAAGAAAGTTCGTGTAGAGGTCTGTAGGGCGCGAATAAAGTCAGCGCTCCCATTGTAATGGTTTTAAACAATGCCTGAAAGCCGCTATTAAATGCGAAACATTTCTTAGCGAACTTCGGCGACTTTGAGCGTATCTATCTATCTATCTATCTATCTATCTATCTATCTATCTATCTATCTATCTATCTATCTATCTATCTATCTATCTATCTATCTATCTATCTATCTATCTATCTATCTATCTATCTATCTATCTATCTATATATCTATCTATCTATCTATCTATCTATCTATCTATCTATCTATCTATCTATCTATCTATCTATCTATCTATCTATCTATCTATCTAGCCGCCTACGACTTTGTGCTCTCCTGGACGTATCGCTAATGGGATTGATACCAAAATTGGCATGGCATAACATGACCGTATGAATAACATGAATAACTGGTGATATCATGAAAATCATGACTAACTTGTCATGAAAAGCATGATTTACACGCCATGGCCGTAGTGCTCCTGCGACCGTTTTCTGAACTTAATATATCCAAAAATTGGTACGATGAGACAATTATGCATGACCAACATAAATGACAGGTGGTAATATGAAAATCATGACGTGCATGTCATGTCCAACATGATTTGCATGCCACGCTCACGGCACTCTCGCGGCCGTTTCGCTAGCTTGATGTATACCAAATTATTTGGTATTGCGTAACGTGACTGCATGACGAACATAAATGAGAAGTGGTAATGTGGAAATGATGACATGTCATGTGCGACATGACTTGCATGCCACGCTCATGGCACGCTCGCGGCCATTTCGCTGGCTTGATATACACCAAATTTGGTATTGCGTGACGTGATTGTATGAAGAACATAAATGACAAGTGGTAATATGTAAATCATGATATGTCATCAGTGACATGACTTGCATGCCATGCTCATGGCACGCTCGCGGCCGTGTCGCTAGCTTGATATACGCCAAGTCTGGTATTGCGTGACGTGACTGTTTGACCAACATAAATGACAAGTGGTAATATGGAAATCTTCGCATGCATGCCATCTACAACGCCATATACATGTAACGCTCATGGTGCACTTGCGTCCAGTTCGCTAGCTTGATATAGTACATCAAAATTATTATTGCGCGATGTGACTGTATCACGAACATAAATGACAGGTCCTAACATGTAAATCATGACATGTATATTATGTGCAGCATGATCTGCTCCTTGCTGGTTGCTTCGCGTTACATCGATTCTTACAGTGCGTGGGATCTGCCGGTTTTTTAGATGTGAAGCATCTTATGGCGAAGCTTAATCCGGTGGTGGTGGTGGTGGTGGTGGTCGTGGTGGTGGTGTGCCGCGTGCCCACCCTTACTGCGCATGCGTAAACCCTTTAAATAAAATAAAAATAAAAAAACCTCCTCTTCCCCTCTCTCTCCTCTAGGCATCCCTCCCCGCGGCAACCACACCCTCACTGCGCATGCGCCTCCCCTCCTCTCTCCCCTCTTACACTCCCCCCTCTCTCCTCTAGGCATCCCTGCCCGCGGCGTCTACACTCCCACTGGGCATGCGCGTCCCCCCCCTCTCTTTCCTCTCCTACGCTCCCCCCCTCTCTCCTCTACGCATCCCTGCCCACGGCGTTCACACTCCCACTGCGCATGCGTGTCACCCCCCTCTCTCTCCTCACCTACGCTCCTACGCTCCCCCCTCTCTCGCCTCGCGACGCCGACGCAGGCAGCGTCTGCTAGTGAGTTTCTTGGTTGAAAAAACCGACTGCTCGCGCTGCACAACCGTTCACTGGCCACCCCGTATATATGGCAATGGATCTTGACCTCCAAGGTGGTGCCGGTGGGAGATTTCTCCTGTGCGTTGTTGAACAATAAAAATTCTCAGCGTGCGCGTTAACTAAAAGCGGAGTGCGGGTCTCTGTGTCCAGTCGGAGTCTTCTGTCTCTCATTGCCCATTAGCAGCGATCGGCATGTTCCAGTAGGAAACACTGCTCCATCACTGCCTGCTTTGCGCCTCCCCATTTTTCTCTCCTGCGCAACGCTGCGATGAGCGCCAGCGTCAACGCCACCGCCAGTGTAAGCGTTAGCGCCCGCTGCTTCACATCTACACATGGTTCCCTTTAGCGGGAGATGGTGTAAATTTTTATACAAAGCGTACATCTAGGTGAAATAAATGGCAGGTGTTCTCTTTGTTGCATTTTATTTTTTTTCTATTCCAGTAAAATAATGGCCAATTGTGCTTCAGGTAATTACCGCGCACTTCACTTTGCCCTTTTTTCAATGAATGCGGAAGTGCGGAAAGCACTCAGTGAGGTGAACAGCGGACGCAGTAATGATTTCCGTACTTAAAGCATGGATGTACTTTTACGCGAAACAAAGATCTACGCGCTGCTTCTTTCCTAGTTAGAGTAAGTAGCCGATATTCGCTAAGTAGAGTTAAGTGAAAGTAAGGCAACGAGTTTGATAGGCCTAGCAGGAGAATTGAACTATACTCGTTAACTATCACACAGCGCTAACGCACCTTGAAACTAGTTTAATGCTGATTGCTATCGACTATACAACTTCCCAAAAAAAGCAGGTTTTGCGAGGCCGTCTCATAGGGTAAGCCACGATTAATGGTCAGCAAGTGCTCACCCTTTCGTCCCAACTTCGGTAATTGCCTGCCGTGGTTATACGTGAGTTCCGGAACAATGAAGCTACGACATGTTGCACTGTTCGATACATTACGGTGTTCTTGTCCTTGGGTGGAGAAGAATTCAGCACATCATTACGTTGCATACGGGCCACTCCTCTTGCAGATTAATTAACACCAAACTGCTTTTCCCCATGCAAGTTCCACTACATAATAAATGGTACACGCGCAAGTACTAATCATATCGGTTCGCTGTCTTCAACGGAAGGTAATAACCTGATTTTCTGCAATAATCTCATAATCAAACAATGTGTACGATGTTCTGTTTACAAGCTTTTAGATCATGTTCAAGTGTAATTCGTGTGCCCTGCCCATTAATTTTCCTGAGGATAGAAAATGATGTTTCAAGGTCCTGAAACGCAGCTCATGACATACAAAGTTCTGTGACGGTCGTAGTTCCTTTACTTTTTCTTCTTTTCTGGGTTGGGGGGAGGGGGAAGGGTGAAGCCAGTAGTGCACCTGTGTAGGACAGAATGGTTCAATAGATGACCAACAACGGCCCATAGTAAAGCCCTGTTTTTGAATGCTGTGAACAAGTTAGATTTTTATTTAATGAACAACAGACCACAGACACAATTTGGCTGGGTACCTCATCAATATCATCATAGGGGTTTATGAGGCATATACGACTCTTTGAGGAGATAACAGGTAACTAGGGCAAGACTAGCAGGAAGATCTTATGGTCACTCTATATACCGACGAGATATCCCTCAACTTAAGACGATAAAAGAAAGAGTGAATTGCAATATTCTGGAAACCGCAACGTAAAAGTTTTCCGAACTTTTCTGGGGGAGCGAGGAGAGAGAACGATAGCTCTTTAACAACTCTTGGAAATGTGTACCTCCAAGCTTGTCCAGCACGCTTCTCCAGATGGCAGAGCTGAAAGCAGTGTGCACAACGCACGTCACGGATACACAACTCGCATAAAAGACGTCATACTAATCATATAAGCAGACTAACAGAGAGACCAGAGCCTCAACAGAAAACTGAAAAGCGCGCTGTTGCTTGAAGCCACGCTTTTATTCATGACCGAAATGACATACCGTACAAATAAAAGGTTGAGGTACTTCGTGGATATTAACAAGAAAGACAAATTAAATTGGAGCACCAAGTGGTGCGCCAAGTAAAAATCCGCTTTCTACCTCAATCGAAAGCAAATGAACAGTCCTTCGCATATGGCAAGGTTTATTATTACAATTTTTGTTTTAAGAAAGAAAACCAGGAAGTTGCCCTATGACCAAATGGGAAGATAGCCGTAATTGTCAAACTTCAAAAATTATTTTCTTCGATAAAACGAAAATCGTAATGACAAATCTTGCCATATAAGAGGAACTGTTCATTTGCTTTCGATTGACGTATAAAGCTGATTTTTATTTGGAGCACAACAAGGTGCAAATTGCGTTCAATGTGAACGAAAATGACAATTTTCAGAAATTCGTAATATTTTTCTCGTAATGTTTATAAACTTGAAGGGTCTCAGAATATTTTTTGCGCAAAATATACCTTCCGTAGACTAAGTATTTATGACTCAGATATTCATACAAGGCGCAATATTGCAATGGAAAAAAATGCAAGCATAGAGCATTTTGACTGAATTCTTGGAGGCGTATATGGCAGAAATATTGCGCTAATATTATTGAGGTTCAAACACCTTACACAAACGCCTTTGCTTAATATATAAACCAAACTTGGTGTAGAAACAAAAACTAAACTCTTAGAAAAAATTTTCTCACAAACAGCACCTAAACGACATTGTGGAAAATTCGGAAAGCACCCACGTCACCAAATTTTTTGTCTCTGATATATTCTAGCAATTCACTGTTTTCAAGCAGCAAATCAGTACCATTTTTTTTTGGATACATTTGAGATGGTTCCCAAAATGGCTGGAACGTTTGGCGTGGAATGACCTATCGGACCGTGAGCCACAGCAGAACCGGAAGCAGAAAAAATTGGCTGGTCCAAAGTACCATGGGAATCGATGTCATGCGAAGCATGCGGAGGCAAGGTGACTGGGTTGTAATTTTTTTTATTAAGCGAATTGTTTAGAAATGAGGTTAAAGATATGAACAAATGTTGTGCGCACAGACATATGTTGAACAGTCGCATATGTTTCATATAACCAGTTGTTTACAGTTGCGTAACGATGCCAACAGAAACATGGGTTTTACCAACACCAGAAGCGGTAAGCTGATATGTAACACTTGTGCTTGCGAGGATGGTAGCCCTGGTTAGTGCTTCGTGGACAAACTACAGTGGATGGCGCTTAAGCATACAATTGACGTTAACCCGACATGACGCCGGCCTCATAGGAGTACATATGTAATGTTTATAAAATTAAATAGCCAGAACACATTCCTCCGCACTTATTTAACTGTATCGACAATCACTTGACCAGTTCTGAACATGTAACATTGAAATCAAGCTGTTCTTATTGCTGATGAGTACAGGATATGTATCTGACTCATCATTTATTTGTTCTGTCTCACACATAAGTCGGCGAACTCACTCATGAATCGACTCACTCGGACTCACTCAGAATCAGACTGAGCCGTGAGTTTGAGTCTGAGTGAGTCCGGATGAGTAATATTTGGTGAGTTTGAGTCCGAGTGAGTCCGGTTGAAGAACATTTTTGTGAGTATGAGTCCGAGTGAGTCCAAAGCGCAAGATATATTTCTTGAATGATTCTGAGGGAGTTGCACTTTGTTGCCGACCTATGGTCATATCTACTCATCTTCAGCATTACTATCAGCCTTGCCTGGATTCACGTTTGTGCTCACGTCTACTCACACGTATTCCAAAACCGTGTCTTTCATACATCATTTGAATATTTATTGATCAGAGGCGCGAATTACGTAGGGGAGTGCCTTATCCCCCCTTGCCAACTCTTCCAAGGAAGTTCTTGATAATTATATCTTATGTTGTCAAGAAAAATGACCTTTACGAGCACGCATAACTCGTATTCCAAGGTACTATCTCAAAAGGGGCCAAGAAGGGCACCGATTACGTGAGATATTGGTGTCATAGAGCATTGACACCGTGGTCGAAAAAGATCATTCTTGGGTAACGGACTTATGAGTCGACTCAATCGGACTCACTCAGACTCACATCGAGCCGTGAGTCTGAGTCTGAGTGTGTCCGCGTGAGTAATGTTTTGGTGATTTTGAGTCCAAGTGAGTCCGGTTGCAGAAAATTTTCGTGAGTGTGAGTCAGAGTGAGTCCGGCTCAGAAACATTTTGGTGAGTCTGAGTTCAACTGAGCCCTAAGCGCAAAATATATTTCATGAGTGAGTCTTAGTGTGCTACACAAGTTTTGCCGACCTATGCTGCACCCACAGTTCACGTTTCACCAACATTACGCCTGCATAGGGCCTTTTTCCAAAGCAGTTCCGAGACCTGGCGTGGCTCTGTGGCAGAATACTTGGTTGCCACGCAGATTGCTTGGGTTCGATTCCTGCTGGGACCCTGATATTGATTATTTGCATTCGTGGGGTCAACGCTGCTGACGTCAGTTTTTCTTAAAGCTCTCGCATTTAAATTACTAATATCTGTCATCGCGGTTCCTGGATAGATATAAACTGTCAAACTCCTATGGCGCATCCCCGCATACCACGGTCTGTGGTATACGGGTATGTGCCACACGTGTCTGCAGGAAAAGGTTTTACGACGTACGCGACAGGATTATCATGTTATTCATGGCATGACCGGCCAGACATATTCATCAATACCTCTTACCCTCCCATAGAAATTTTGGTCTACCCCAAGTTAAGGAGGCGATCACGAGAACATCCAGGCGTAGGCGGGTAGATAGATAGATAGATAGATAGATAGATAGATAGATAGATAGATAGATAGATAGAAACGCAAAAGTGCTTACAGTACGCACAGAAATGCTTTGCATTTAAAATACAAGAACTGATACAGTCAATGAGGTTGAGCGGGTGGGCGACGGGTTGGGATTTCTGTGATATCTATTAACCAAGAGGAGTGCGTTCTGTGCTTAGGTCTTTACGTAGGCTTCCATCAAAAACACTATAATATTTCACTGTAGACTTTGTCACGTAGGTAACAGAAAGGTTTTTTTTAAAGCCAGGGAGGTCTGCCTGGACTAGTACGCTCTGGCTTGGTCCTCTGCACAGGTGGAAAAAAGAGAAAAGTGATGACATACGTTCATAGCGACCACTGTATATTCCTTTCAGTTATAACTATGAGAAAGGGTTACGTGGCGCAGCTTCTTCGTCTTGTGCGGTGTATCTTTGCAGGATTACGCGATCGCTTAATATGGTGGCACATGTAACCGACTAGGCCCTGAAAAGGTTCTTTGAATTGGTGCGTAAAGAGCAGTCTTCGTCGTCTTGAAAAACTATCCCTAGAAATTTATGAGCTGTGACTCGTTGAGTTCACTCATGTTCAGTACATCTGAGATAACATCCTAGACGACACATTCAATACAAAAGAGATAACAAAAAACATTTCTTCCCGTACAGAATCTATGTAATATTTTCTGGGTATAACGTAATGCAAAGGCAGCTACAAAAACAGGTAGACTATACTCGCGCTAACAGGGAAAACAGGTTTACCATCGGTGTAGAGGCCGCTAACTTAGGGTACCTCGCAAGCAAGAAATGCTCTTCATAGCTCAATTGAATGCCTAAAACGTGACAGTCGTGTCTACAGAAGGGCGCTAAAATTGTAGAGGCCGATCCAGAAGAGGGACTCGCTGTAAGCGCATTCTGTAGAAACACCATACCAATGCTTTTTGTGTGCGTGTGGCCTTTGCACACAACCCGCAAATTATCGTCGCGGAATATGAGTCTTTGACGACAGAATGTCACGGGCTTTCGGACGGCTCGATTCCGGTTACATTTATCCCACGGAAAGTGCGTCTTTAGGTGGACTTTGACGCCTTCTGTGATATATTTGCCGCGGCCGAAAAAAAAAAAAACGCGCTTTGAATAATATGGCACGCGCGAAAATGAACGGTTTCCAACTCGACACTGTCATGGAGAGTTCAGATTGAAGGTTCCGTCTTTGTACATTCGCGATCTCCACTTGCGCCCAAATAAAAACTCGCCGGTGATATTAACGTATTTTTATCTCACAGTGCAGAGAAATGGGTCGAACTCGTACAATTTTATGCAACGTCCTCGAACCTTTAGATATTCCATTATGAATTGGCTCACGTCGACTAAAACACAACGTAGATTTGTAGTGAGCATGCGAGATGATTCGGCATCAAAATCAACGGTTTCATCTGCATTACCACGGAGGTCCTGCAACTGGAGCTCCCGATTTTCGACATCTATGAATTCTTTAAGGCTTAATTAATAAACAAGGTCAGTGATAATGTGAATGGGCCTTCAGTAAGCAATGTAGCAAGGTGTCTTTTATTTGTAAACTTTCAACATTGTAATCACAACTGTCAGTTTCGCTGAAAAAAAAAGGCGTTATGCGTCGTTTCCTGTCAGAACTGTTCGATGATTTTTCATAAGACATTTTCGTATAATTTAGATTTTTTTAAATAAAAATTTACCTGAGACTAATCTCGGTGATTATTTTTTTTAGCGCGAAACGACACCACAAGAAAGACGACAGGACAAAGCGCTCTTGTCGTCTTTCTTGTGGTGTCGTTTGCGTTAAAAATACTCACTATGGATTCACACCAACTAGCCCGCCAACGCATTGTGTTGAACTACAAATCTCAGTATTTGAAGCCTCGATTTATTCAGTGTGGGATATTTCTTGCACACAAAAATGGAAATATATAATCGGATAAACTAATGATCACGAATTACGTTTCTACGCTACATATACCAGCTGACAATCTGTAGCAACTGAGTTTTCAAGACATATTGACTTCAATTAATATAACGGAGATACGAATATCTAAGTATTCGCAACCAAACCTCCACAAAAATGTACTGTTCCAATTTAGTCTTCCAACAACAGCCATTTTATACATGTAAGCCCGTTGGCCTACGCAGCTTATAGCTGTATTTTGTAATTAATATATCAGAACTGGCGTCACCCTGAAAACTTATGCGAAGCGAATACGCATTGTGAACCGGCCGCCTATAACTCATATTGTATTTGCCAATCAATAATTATTACAACTAAATTAGAAAATGTGTGTTAATCAACCATTATGGTGCTGGGACATTTACTGTAAGAAATCCGCCAATCGTCCTCATACACTGCTTCCGAATTTCGCGTTAAATCGCAAGAGCTTTTCAAATAATTTCAGTAACTAAAGAAACAAAAAAGGGACAAATAAACACGCGGAATATCAAAGCCTCAGAAGAGATACTGTTACACTATCCGAACGCCTATGATTCTGTCTATGTTTCAATTACACGTGCACTGGGACATGCGAACAACTCATCTCTGCGAGTATTACCTTATAACGATGCAATTATGCGACCAGTGATACGCGCACTACATCCTACACGTGCCAACGCACAAGCTGCCCACAGCCCCGCAACGGTCGGCATTACGCCTCTAGTGTACTGGATAGTATGTTCTGGGATATTCGGACAATAAAATTATAGTAATGACTTCGTGGCTCTTTCTTATATTCCTGTCCTGTTAGAGTCTACTTCTCTCTTTTATAACCATTTTCCTCATCCAAAGTGCATGGTAGCCAATTGTAAACTCTTCCTGGTTAATATAGTCTTGCATTTTCCTTTGTCCCGCTATGTGTGTATTGTGGCGTTTGTTCAGCGGCATCAACTATGCGGGTTGGTTCAGCTTGAAGAATAGCCAGTTTTGTGTATCCTGTTTATTCATCAACGTAAGCTCGATCATGGAAGATTCCAAAGTAGCCAGTATGCATTTGTGCTTTATAAAATCGGATATGCATTTGAAACCAACGCTGAAGTTCTCATCAAACCGTATACACCCGGCCCCACATCTAGCTTAATCTGCGACCATGTAGGTAGCTCGAACACAAAAGCAATCGCACCTGCGTTCTGGCGAGACCTTATACCAGCAAATACATGCAAATCAGAACTAACGTTCTCGGAATGCGCTTAAAAGCTCTGGGGCCTGCAATGATTTATGCGTCAAATTTGCATAAATTTGTAAAACATTTCGATTTCTTCCGGTAACAGCAACATTTTCACCAGTCAGGTTTCGAAATAGGAAATTGTTTAGAGCAGACTTGTATACTTAAATAGTTGTGTTTTTGTGACGTGAACTTGGGTACGCGAAACATTGGAATTCAATTTTTTTGTTGTTTATGCAGACACGTACAGAGCCAAGTATTCACGAACGCAACTATGGAATTTTTGAAAGGGAACGCAGGAAAATTGAACGGATTGCGAAGGGGAAGATCATACGCTAACTCGAGACATTTGTGCAATCGAAATCCCCGATGATGAGCTCTCGGGAAATGCAAATGTAACGAACCACAGCTCGCTCTGAAACATTTTCGTTTTGCTTGGCACTCTGTCGCAGAAACTTTATACGCCGTATCTAGATCTCTGCAGCACGCTCTAATTGTTGTGTCTGCCATTCGATGCACCTTGTTTTTCTTTTAAAAAAAATTCTTCAATCAAAAAAGAAGAGGCCAGCAAGTTTTGCGAGTCAGAAATGCACCAGTATGGCTCAGAGCTTTTAATCGATGGCCTCCAAAATATTTCAGGGAGACTCGGCTTAAATGTGGCGTGCAACCTGAAATAAGAGCTCCGCAAGAAAGAAGTCACTGAGATCACAGTATGTCTTTCCGTCAAATTTGCATATTCAGACAGCGTAAAGTAAAACAGGTTCCCACTATGCAGATTTTGCACACAGAACATGTGTGCAGATTCAAAGCGCCGGAGCTTGCGCGGGGAGGATTTTTCACGATGCAGTATGAATTATTCGGTTAAAGTGAACCGAGATTGAACAGGGAAGGAAAGCTTGGTTGACCGGTGAGTTCGCTCATAAATTAGGCGAACTGAGTACTGCTGATAGTAGGCTATCGCAAATGATTTGGTAATATCGCCGCCCAACAACAGCATAATTATTCAAAGAGCTATTGATTATACTATCGGCAGCAATACTATTGGTACTATTGATTGCACTGTTGATACTATCGATACTCAATCGATAGTAGTACTATCGATAGTTTCATACGCTATCGATATTTTAAAAGAGAAACTATCGATACAATGGCTAGTCAATTTACCGACTGCTCTGCATCACTAAACAGGACCCGCCTATGAACAGCTGTTATTCGGCCCATAAGTGTCGCGATCAAACGAGCGAATAATAGACCACTCGAAAGTTGAGAAATAAGACAGACAACAGTTTGAAAGCAATAAACAGATGCCGTCCGCGCCACCAAATCGATACTGACCATGAAGCGCCCCCGCACGACCGCATGTACGAGCGGCAGCCGATGCCAGTGGATAAACAAACCGTGAATAATAACAAAAATCTAAAAAACAGCCGCACAAAAATTCGTCTGTATCTTCAAAGGGTGCAAACAGATACTTGCTCAGCAAGAATGAGTTGAAATATTTGCATGTTTTTGGAACCAAAATACAATGCCGAAAATATGTGGCATCGAACATGTGCGTGTCGTTCGCACCACCCTATATTAAGATCCCTGACCCTCAACTGAATAAACCTTCTCAGGACGTCTTTATGTCTCACTTCATTTCGGACATCATCACTTTATGCGAGAATCAGTGCGCGTAGAACGAAAATAACCGACTGCAACTGCAGCCGCACGTATGTCTGCCAAGGAAACGCGGAGTTTCGCCCAAGTCAGTAGGTTGTCAGACCTGTGATAGCACCGCCCGCTAGTAGATGCAGCGGCGCCTACGGAAAAAAGGTCCATAGTAGCCGCATAAGATAAGAGAGGATGGATTATTTGGAGCTATGGTGCTGGCGTTGAGTTTCGAGAATCGCTTTAAATTGCCAAAAGAAAAAAAAACGACATCGTCCACAAGACAGATCAATCCTGACTTTCCGTTCGAAGCAAACTGAAAGAACACGAGGACTTTCCTACTATCGTCATGCAACGCGAGCCATAGAGAGGAATAATTATTAGCCTGAATTCGAAGGTAAAAGAAAGCTTGGCGGCGCTGTTCGTTAGGTGGCTTTCTAGAGACCACAGGTGAACGTTACGTGAGCCTAAATAATTGAACTTCTAGAATTATGATTAATAGAAAGAATTATTAATAGGGTACGCCAGTGGTCCTCTGCTAACGAACTCATCAAGAGTCACCTGCGGCTTCGCGGTACGCAACAGCATCAACAACACGTAAAAGCTTCTGTGGAAAGGTGACTCGCTTTAAACGAAACTCAACAAGATCGGAGTTTTTTTTTTTTTTTCCTAAATTTTCATGGCAGCCTTCTACCTCCGTCGCGCCGCATTCTCCGAAGACTCATCATTCGGACTCGTGGCGTGAAGCACTCCGTGGACTGTGGACGGCGTGCCAAGGAGAGGAGCATTTAATGAGTTTCCCGCGAACTCACTTCGTCACATCGGAAGTCCGGAACGGCGAGGCTTTTCACCCGTCGGGAGGTAGAGAGAGAATGAAGCCGAGCTGTGGAAGTACGGAGAAGGGAAAGTGATGGGCCGGCACGCGTTTTCGGCCCACTCGTTGAGCAGGGAAACACGGCGCAGTTCCTTCGCGCCAGATCAAAGCTCTGCGATGAAAACGTGCTTGGGGGAAGCCAATTAATGACAGAGCGCTGGAGGGGGGTACGGGGCAAAGGGAGCTTTCAAGCTTGGTGCTATGTTCTGTGGTGGTGCCGCACATTGTTGAGCCACGATGCCTCGCGACATATGGGGAATGTAAAGTGGCGATGAGATATGGATGCTCCCGTGCGCTCACGCGTTAACAAGGCGTTTGTCCGTAAACAAACGATAATTACACAGGCTGGCCGTAAACAGCCGGCTTTTCACGGATACTGGTGCAGTAGTACTGCGTGAATTTATCCAACAAAAGCCCGTTTTAAGATAAGCAGGTCAGGTGACCTTTTATTTCACGCTAGCAAATGAGCATCATACCATACGAAATGTTCTCTCTTCGTGAAAATTACACTAATGAAGTCTTACCAGATAGATAGATAGATAGATATACATACATACATGCATACATACATACATACATACATACATACATACATACATACATACATACATACACACACACACACACACACAGACACACACACACACACACACACACACACACACACACACACACACACACACACACACACACACACACACACACACACACACACACACACACACACATACATACATACATACATACATACATACATACATACATACATACATACATACATACATACATACATACATACATACATACATACATACATACATACATACATACATACATAAAACTATGCGCAATACGCTTTAAAAAGGGAAAGAAAAAGGCCCCAAAGTTGTCGATGCTTGGCGTCACGCACGCAAAACCATTCATATCATAGCCATGTATAGCTAGGGCGCAGGAAAGGAAGTGAGAGTGAAGAGTGATGTGAGGGTGAGGAGGCGTGAAAAGAGGAAGGATGTGGTAAAGCATGCCCTACTTAGTAATGTTTAGCAAGGGTGAGGAGGAGTGATGTGAGGGTTGGCATGAGGGAAAGGAGAGGGGGGAAAGTGAAGCATACCATATCCATTTGTAGTACAGTAGAGTGACGGGGAGGGAAAGGGGATGAAGCGCGTAATGATTTGAGTGAGACAGGAGGGAAAGAAGGGGCTGGACGATAAAGCGTAGCATAGCCGTACAGTATAGCAAGGGCTGGGAAAGAGAAGTGATGGTCAGGAGGATAGATGAAAGGAATAGGAGAAGGGTAGCATAGCCGTGTAAGTGATAGCAAAGCCGTGTATAGTAAAGAAGGGTCGTAGAGTGTAGCAAGGGGGGTGGAAAAGGAAAGCGAGGATGAACAGGAGTGATGCGAGGGTGAGCAGGAAGGAAAGAAGGATGGGAGACGGCTCCACCGAATCACAAATAAAGGTTTCATTTGCCGTCAAGGATGCCGAGTGGCCTGCACGTTCGTACCGCCAGCGCGCGCTTCCCCGTAAACGCAAGCATCTATGAAAGATTGGCGAATCACTGCTTCGCACTTCCTATAGCTTTCACGTTGAGTGCAACTGCATACATTTTTTGCGGCGATAGCAATTGTATGGACACTCTTTGCGGGTTTTTGCCGTCACCGTCGCCAACACGTTGCGTATGAAGTCCAAGTCAACAACATCGCCCCGAACATCATATGTTCAACGCGCGAGTAAATGCACGCGAGCGCTGAAAGCGAACGCGGCTGAAGCATTATTGAAACTAGCCGGCCATTTCTGTCACACGAAAAGTGCAAGCGTTAGCATCGTTCCGATTGCGAGGCCCGCAGTCGATGGCTCCTCAAGCAAAGAGAAAACTCCCCGGCTGTCTTTTGTCGTGTGAAGGAGCAGCAATGGGAGGGGGGGGGGGGGGCGAAGCTGATTCTTTCCAGCAGCGACTGCGAACATTGCTCATAAGGGCGGGGTCGCGAGCACTGGCGCGCACGCTAACTCTTCAGACATCAGTAGACGGCTCGTAAACTTCCTGGGCTCTCAACGCTTACATCGCGTTAACAGGACTCTGACAACGAAAGCCGCTTCAGTCCCTGAAGCGGCCGTATCCCCTGACACCAGCGTTTTGGTGACTTTAGCGAGAGCGGGTTTATAAGAGTTAGGTGCTAGTGATAGTTCGTATGACATTACAGTTTGTTGCCATTGCATTCAGTGCCTCGCCCTTTCGGCGTAGCTGTGACTTTTTGCTGCGTTTGATTTTCCGTTGTTTGATTCTTTAACCATTCATGGTGACGCCCCCTTAGCGATAGGTGTGGCATTTAAGGTATTCGCTTTATAATAATCTTTGGAATCGCAGCAAAACGATACCCACGTGCGCTGCGTAGCGACGAGCGAGCCTGAAAGGCAGTTTCTCCCATGCACAATGTTGCGGAAGAAAAATAGAGAATCAAAAGGGTTTGTTTTGTCTACACGTTTTCATGCGCGTTTATTTAAAGTAATTGGTTGCAGAGGGGTACTACAGCTTTGATTTTCATTTCTAGTTGCTTTTATCGTTGACTGTTTAGTGATTTAGCGTGTTGTGAAAGTTCTCTCACGATGGAAGTCTTGTAAATGATGCCAAGACCTTACAGCGATTAAAGTACATCTCGACGGCCACACGCGCGCACGAAATGTTGCAAACTTTATATTAACTCGGAAGCAAATAACGCGAAAAGTGAGCTCATTCTTCGCCTCAATGAACTGCATGAGACTTATAATTTTGCTCCCGACGGAATGTCCAATCAAAATTTACTTTGCACGAATTTTGTTCAGACAGTGACATGAAACGTAAATTTAACAGTCACCACTTTCCGGTGCTACGAGGCTACGCGTGTTTTGAAGTACAGAACTTTCATTATGAAACACCTACAATATCCGTGTTAAGAGAACGAAGAGCGCCCCAAGTTCAGTTTACAGAACAGGAAATATCGTCTGATATATCATACCAGCTCGACACTAGTGCAGCAGAAATTATGATTAAAAAAGATAACCTTTGATAGCAGGTTGAGCTCGACAATGTAAGTATTGAAGATCGTTTCCGGCATGGCCGGAAGTTGGAAGTGTAGGTACTGCTGTGAAGTCGTATTCCCTATATTTTCTTATGAGAGTTCAAAGCTCAGCCTCTCAGCAAACTCACTCAAAGGATCAAGAGGTAACTGTAGAACTACATATTTAAGTTGAGGTACAAATTCGTTGCATTCCTCTTTTCATCTAACGTAGTAGCACAAAATGCAAGAATTAAAAGTCACGTACCTCAGCTCCTACACCACCTAATTACTTACTTTTTTTTGTCTTGTTCTTGCCGGGCCTCCTAAACCTCACTGCTACCAGTTCACATATCGCGTGTAATGTTCAGCTCCCACTGCGTACGCACAGTATATAAATGTTGTGTTCATATCCCAAACGCGCCGTCCCGTTTCATTTCAGACTACAGTGAATGCGTTTACCGCTCGCGTTAGTGGACATCCGCTCATTTTTTTTTTCGTTCCTGAGCAACAAATTGGGCTCGAACACAAAGACAGCTAATCAGAACTCGAGAACCACCAACGCGAACATGTATACAATGAGAGAGACAGACATAGATGAAAAGGGAACACAGGGAGGTTAACCAGGATGAATTAAGCGAAACGCGAAAGCGCAGGCGGAATCGCTCACTGGCGGACGCATAAAGAAACCAAGAAAGTAGCTCAAATGAAAACGCACGCACGTGCTCACACACATACACACGCGCAGGCGCGCGCACGCGAGATAGTTCGATGGCAGGAAAACCTGTAACCTCTAAATGGGAAGCACCAATAACACCTAAAGCGAAAGTACATGAAAGAACAATCCAACGAAATACCAAGGAAAAGGGAATCGTTTTTTTAGAATTTGTTAAAGGCGCACAGTAGTGCAGTACTATGTTGGCC
>JALIZH010010308.1:0-67435 GCA_030522465.1 Rhipicephalus appendiculatus | reverse complement strand
TGGCTGCTTCGAATCGCATTGATACCCGCAGTGCGTCGGAGCTGCCGGATAAAGCCTTTAATGTCTCATTCACACGTCTGTCCGTCCGTCCGTCCGTGTCCGTCCGTCTGTCCGTGCCGTCTGTCCGTCCAAGCCCTGGCACGGAGCCAGGCGGCCGCCGGGGTGCGCAAACGGACGCCGGTCGCGTCGGACTCTACAGCGCTCGAGCTTTGCTTGCGTAGCGTCGCTGTGCCCAGCGTTTGGAATCATTCTGACCGACGCCGTCTCAATGGACACAGACGTTCGCGGAACACACTTTGGAATTTACAAAGGGTCTGTCAACTTAAGCGCTGGAACGCGGATGGCGTTTGCGCGATGCGTAAAGTGCGAGAAAATCGCGTCTCCCTGCGATTCGCGGTAAAAAAATTTAAAAAGAAAACACGCACACATTCCGTTTGTGTGCCATCCCACTGAGAGTATAAAAGAAAAAAAGACATGTCATAGTCAGTCGAATGGCCACAAGATTTCGCCGAACACACTTTGGAATGTACAGTGTGTGCTTCAATTTTTTATTATATCATTGTCTAATCAAATCGGGGCGCAGTGTTCAATCGAGTAATAAATTATCCATTAATGTTACTAATGAACCGATTAATATATATTCAGTTTTTGGTTTTGCGCATTCAGATATTCAGCTGAAAGGCTTGTATGGCTCATGAAAGGCAAAAAGTGACTGTCGGCCTCGGCGGCGTCAGCGTCAATATGAAACGATGCAAAAAGTCATCATCAACACTAACGTCATCATGGCATCACAGATTGCCAAAAACTGTGGTGTCATTCTGACGTCACTATGACGTAACACAAGTCTAGTCATCACATGGCATCTTCCCTTGTTAAAAGGCGGGCCTATCCTGAAGCCACTGCATAACCACGTCAGGTGCAGAAAGTCCTGGAGGGATCAGTAATATCGACTGAGAAGGGAAAGGAGAAGGAAAGGAAGAAGAAGAACATAGCTTTAGTCTGAGATTTTTGCGTGACGGACGGTGTGAATTTTTCCCGAGAGCATTTCTCGCTTCCGGAAATGTAGGCGCAGCCACAAGCCCCACTCAGTGTGCTGTTAAAGCTACGCCTATGGTACTAGATTATGTTTGTTGTTGTTTGTTGCCAATGAGCTTGCAACCAAGCGTCTGCGCAGTTGATGCCGAAGATCTACTAAAACTTGAACAATAAAATGAACCCCCACCCCAGATGCGTAAGACAAATATCGCGTAACAAACGACATTGGAATCCAAACTGATTTACTTGGTACGCGACTGTGGTTAGGGATGTAGAGCTTGTAACTCATTTTTTAAAGCGACTTGATCGCAAAACTTCCGTGGGTATTTCTCCACGCAGCTAAAACACTCAGCTCCACTCAGCTGCCCCGATGTGCCGACCCGGTTAATCCTACTGGGCCGCCTCGCATGGCGCTAATGGCAGCCGACGCCGCTTGGTACAAATAGGGCGCTACACCCTCGCAACGACACATGCAACAATGCATTGCCCTCCCTCTATTTGTGCTGCGCCCTAATCGCATTGAGGGACATGAGACGTGCGTACACTTTCTACTGTCAATTTCGGGATGGGCGTAATCACAAGTCCTGGCGCTTCCATTCCAGAGCATTGTTAGTTGAGGAACAAACTTCACAAACGGATTGTTCACCACTGGCGGAAACCGGATGCAGAGCTTAGGTGGCGCTAGCGACTGTAGCGCGGTAAATCATTGTTAATGGTGCATAAACGCAATGACCACAGGCTAAACAGACGATACAGACGCTAGCCTGTATCCCTGCGTTTTGGCGCTATTCTACAATGCATTCATACTAACTAGCTCGGATTTATTTACTACTGCAGTAAAGTAGCTGTTCGCCTTGGCAGATATATGATGACACCAAGAAAGTTATTGTTCATTCTAGTACATTAAACAGATATCTATTCGCCTACACACCAAGGTTTTACTACGTAAGGCAGGGGTCTCAAACTCACATCAGCCAGCGGGCCGCAGTCACGCAATTTAGTCCCGCAAGGGCCGGGCCAGTGAAGGAGATAGAAGCGGGGGGGGGGGGGGGAGGGGTTCAATTTGCCAGCAAACGCTGCCATTGAAAGTACACTTTCCCATACCTCATATAGAGGTCCTTTTTGAAGGAGATTTGGCGTCAGGATTCCAACAACATGTTGATACCAATCTCCAAAATGACTGAAATCTGGACGCCGATTGTGACACAATTTTTGTTTCACGGTTATGTTTGAAAACAAAGTGAACACATGAGATGCCTCACAGAGGCAATGCCTTAAACCAGTCAGGCCTGTGTAGCTCACGAACATACTTAAAAAGAAAAAGGGAATCGTGAGGAAATGCGAATGCATTTCGCGCGCGCTTCACTCCATTTATATATGGTGGTTGTGGTTTGAAGAAGGAAAAGGCGCCTAATTTCTGCAGCCCGGTCGGGAGCACGGCGCAGCGCCTTTTTTTTTTTGGTTTTTCTTGTATTTTTAATTTTTTTTATTTATTTTTTTAAATTTTTTTTTTCATATATAGCTCCGCCGAGCTCCGCCGCAGACCACTTTTAGTTAACGCGCACGCTGCGAATTTTTATTGTTCAACAACGCACAGGAGAAATTTCCCACCGGCACCACCTTGGAGGTCAAGATTCATTGCCATATATACGGGGTGGCCAGTGAACGGTTGTGCAGCGCGAGCAGTCGGTTTTTTCAACCAAGAAACTCGCTAGCAGACGCTGCCTGTGTCGGCGTCGCCAGGCGAGAGAGGGAGAGGGGGGGAGCGTAGGAGAGGAGAGAGAGGTGGGGTGCGCATGCGCAGTGGGGGGGGGAGTGTGGACGCTGCGGGCAGAGATGCCTAGAGAAGAGAGGGGGAGCGTAGGAGAGAAGAAGAGAGGTGGGACGCGCATGCGCAGTGGGGAGTGTGGACGGCGCGGGCAGGGATGCCTAGAGGAGAGAGGGGGGGAGCGTAGCAGGGGAGAGAGGAGGGGAGGCGCATGCGCAGTGAGGGTGTGGTTGCCGCGGGGAGGGATGCCTAGGGGAGAGAGAGGGAGAGAGGAGGTTTTTTATCTTTATTTTTTTTTTGAAAGGGTTTGCGCATGCGCAGTAAGGGCGGTCACGCCGTACACCACCACCACCGGATTAAGCTTCGCCATAAGATGCTTCACATCTAACACCTGCCGGCGCGCACACCTCCTCAACCTCTCCTCCTCCTCCGCGGACAACGCCAACGCCAACGCCGGATGCCTGACATAGCCCGACTATGAAATGCATTCGCATTTAAAAAAAAATGTGGGACGAAGACTGTAAGGTGCGGCCCGCGAGCCGCGTGTTTGAGACCCCTGACGTAAGGGTACTTGTCCACAAGTCTCTGTGGTCGATCTGAGCCACAACGTTAAAATTTTCTTAGAAAAGAGATCAATCTACATGGCGACAGACGAAAGCTTAGAGCGCCCTACAATAGAGTGCGCACTCCAGTGACCTCAAAATATCCTCTAAAGCCTGAATCAGTTGTCCATTCTATTCTGCGCTTGTTTGCGGGTCTCGTATGACATCACTGTCCTTGTTTTACAAGTATATTCATATCATAACTCTCATCAACAAAAAGGTCTTGACTTACAGCAGGAGTATTCTCTTACACATAGCTACAAAAAAAAAAAAAAAAAAAAAATCACCGCCCAAGCACTCCCTACAGATGGTAAGCCAAAGGAACTGTAACGTACCGCCACAGGTGGTTGCAGACGTCGCAGACGTCGCAGCCGAACCCATAGAGCCGCTCGAGAAACTCCCACCAAAAGCGGGCTTTCGTTCGCCCCGGCGAACGCGTTCCCGCCCTTGCCACGTTGACGGTGCTCTGCCCGCAACGCCGCTCCCTCGGCTCGCCGTTGACGCTCGCGTTCGATCTCTCGAGTTAGCTCGGCTTGGAAGGCTGCCGGATCCTCTGTACGCCGTTGATGCTTGTGCTTGTGTGTACCTGTGCCAGGACTGTAGCATCGGCCGGTCGAACAGCCCGGCGAACACGAATTCTCTCGTGGTTCTGCTGTCGGCACTGTTCTTCGAAAGTTGTCTGCTGTTCGGGAGTTCGTACGATCGGTGGCCTACCCATGTGGTAGTTTTAAGCTGAAACTGCTGCGCGCGAGCGCGGCGGCACGGCTGCGACGGGATGAACGATGCCACTGACGGCGCAGCGAATGGCGCGCGCGCTTGGGTGCGAAGTAGAGAACGACTTAAATGACGGCGCAGTCAATGGAGACCATTCTCAAAACATGAGACGAACGGTTTTTGGTTTCGCCTAGCCATATGCAGCTTTCGGTGTTTTAGACCAGTATATATTTACACCAGTATATATAAACAAGCGGTGTTCTACTACCAGTATATATACACAAGCGGTGTTTTACTACCACTATATATTCAGGATACGCCTGATGCTAAGTGAACATCCCATCACTGTATGAGCAAAGTCACGCTCACGCGTGTCATGCAGCCAACAAACAAGCAAAAAAAAAACACTCACAGGCTCCCCTTACGCAATCGCGCAAGATGAAAGCCATCTTTTTTCTCAGTCGATGAGTTGATCCTGTATATATATATATATATATATATATATATATATTCTAGTTTTTCCTTAGCGCCCGATCGGGAATTCGAACATGTGACCCCTCGCTCCTCAGCCCGACGCGTTACACGACTCCGCCACGAAGGCTCCTTCACATTTCCAACGGCGAGCTGTTTTTTCTTTGTGTCTACGGAGATCTCCGTGGTGCTTCACCGTGACACAGGCGTGTTCACTAATAGCCGAGAGATGGCGCAAATGGCCAAAGTCCACTCTTTAAAGGGCGTCGCTCCGCTCGTCTGTCGCCTGAGTTGGGCGGCGTGCCTGCGATCCTGTATTAAGGTGAAAGCCTGTAATACCTCATGCTCACGTCCATCCGTCCATCCGTCCGTCCGTGTCCGTCCGTCCATCCATCCGTGTCCGTCCATCCATGTCCGTCCGTCCGTCCGTCCATCCTTCCGTGTCCGTCCGTCCGTCCGCCCGCAAGCCTGTCCGTGCCGTCCGTCCGTCTGTCCGAACCCTGGCACGGAGCCAGGTGGCCGCCGGGGGGCGCAAACGGACGCCGGTTGCGTCGGACTCTACAGTGCTCGCGCTTTGCTTGCGTAGCGTCGCTGTGCCCAGCGTTTGGAATCATTCTGACCGACGCCGTCTCAATGGACACAGGCGTTCGCGGAACACACTTTTGAATTTACAAAGGGTCCGTCAATTTAAGCACTGGAACGCGCATGACGTTTGTACGATGCGCAAAGCGCGAGAAAATACGAACGCATGCGAACGGATGAAGATTGGTCTCGCGTCTCGGTGCGATTCGCGGTAAATAATTAAACAAGAAAAGACGCACACGTTCGGTTTGTGTGTTATCCCACTGAGAGTGTTAAAGAAAAAAAGACATGGTGTAGTCAGTCGAATAGCCACACGCTTTCGCCGTACACACTTTGGAATGTACAAAGTGTCCTTCAATTTTTTTTAGCTACAGCGTCAAAAGGGGTTCAAAAGATGGCGCCTAGCTTCATGTGTTTTCTGCTTTCATCAGTAAGTTTGCATTGGAAACATCGGCCATACGAAGGTCACTCCACTCGCTGCAGAAACTTTGTTTGCAAAACGAAAGAGCTGCTAGCTTTTCTTCGTATGACATTCCATTTGGTCGCTATAGCATTCATTGCTTTCCTCTTCCGGCGAAGCTGACTTTTTATTTTACTTAGACAACCCAATAACTCTCTATAACAACCAGTCACAAGCTTTAGGTTGAATGCACTTAAAGCCATGTTTCTAGATTCTCTTTATACACATTTTCATTGTTCTGCAAATATCTTTAGGTATAGTGAAGACTTTGTCAACTATTCCAAACTGCTTACCAACCATTCCCTTTGAGACGCCCTTAAAAGATTTTCTGGAATTGGCGTCTCTATTTAAATTTCCTTATGTGCTACACTGCTTATAATAGTACGGTGGCGCACAAAAGAAAGATAGCACACGAGAAAGAAACACCGACACGACGCAAACTAGGAACTCAGTATTTATTGAAAAAGAAACATATATACGCATGGTCAGACGAACACTTGTTTAAAAACCATGAGCATGACAAAGATCGATTCAATTAGGGTATGTGTTCGTATTACCTGTGTTATCTTTTTTTTTGCGCACCACCGCACTGAGATGAGTTACCAACTCGTCGAAGAGTTAGACCTTCTGAATTGCTGATAAATTCATACCAACTTCGGCCATTTAGACTAGGAATGAAGCACTCGGCATACCAGTCCTTCAACATTACGGCAGTTTGTAGATTAGTTCGGTGGACTACCGAAAATTGTCTGACGGGTTATCAAACATAAAAATGAAAACTACACTTTTATAGCCCAAAGCTACAAGGAAATATTCGGAGTACAGAGTAGTCTGGACCTATATGGATGTTATGTGACCATGTTTGAATAGTCACGCACGCACGAAGCTGGGATAGCTTTCTTTGGCGTTCTGAGGTGTTTCGAGCAGTTCGGGATACAAGTAGACACACAAAAATGCGTGGAAAGTCTTCATATGAGCAACGCCTTGATCGGGGACCGCACCCGCGATCTTCCCTTCAATAGCAAGACACTGAAGCCTTTGAACCACTGGAACCATATCAGTGCTATTACCCCTGTACGCTCTGCCGCCCAATTTATCTTTGCACGGAAGTGCTTCGGGTGCCGTTTTCTTGTTTGCACATGGCTTTCAGTTTACTTTCGCGTGAAGAAATTTGCCACTTTTCTTCTTCCAACAGCGCTGTGCTATAGTAGCACGGCTCCATGACACCGTTTATTATTGGAGGGCAGTGAATGATCGTTCGGTGCTGCTGTTTCTCTGAGCTGGAAATAACAGCTGGCGTAATTGCTCGCTCACACGAAAGTGTGAGTAACGCTCCCGTTTCAAGATACACAGGTGGTACGCTGCACCCCAATCCCTGTCCAGAAAAAATGTCTTACATGCTTTGCCGAGTCGAGTGGCGGCGCGACTCCGGAAAAGGCCAAATTGACCGGAAAGGACGCGACGCCTGAGCGCCTTCTTGGGAATGCTTGACTTCGACTTTTTCTTTTGCATTACGCCTATACACATGGAATACCGACAAATCGGGGATTGAGGTCACTTTCTAAACTTGTCTCGACTAGCCCAAGAACCAGATGCCCTGCCCGTAGACTACAATTTAAGACACACTGCTTCGGGCCTAAATCAAAGTATTTTTGGACGAAAACAGCAGTTTTGGGAAAGATATGTATCTGATTATTACAGACCGGCCAGAATGCTTGATAGGCTCTGTACGCGATGTTATGAATGCATATCTCATCAGGAATCAAAGCAGCGGAGAAGGAGCTGGTCATTTATTGATGCGACCAGCATTGATCTTCGCCATCAATAATCGATGTCTTTGATATATGTACGCGCTCACTGAAGCACGTGTAACGCATTGGTGCAACGGGGGGAGGGGGGGGGGGGGGCTCACATCGTTTTCAGTGCAAATGCATGTGGTGCAGTATGTGTGGCGGAACAGTGGGCGTATATTTGCATTGGTTTGCTATTAGAGAGCAGCTCTTAGTAGCCATTTCATAGATTGAGCGTCGTCCGTCGCAGTAACCGAGCGAAGGAACACAGCGGAAGGCCTCTTGGCACGTGCTCCAGGAGCCATGAAGTAAAGTATAGAGGTCGGCGAGTTGGAAATGTTGCATGTTTGTAAAAAAAATCTGATTGAACAGGATGGAGCACAAGACGAGAAGGACACAATACGAGCGCTATCAAACAACTGAAGTTTATTGAAGCAAAAAAAATGAACACAACGAAAACCAACACCTTCGGGTCAGCAGCCGAGCACCCTAACCGCTATACCGCCGCGGCGGACAGCTACTTTGATAAATTATTCTCAAAATATGTAGTGTAATTAATAATTAATACACAAATAATATTCACGACGAGCAATAGCCCGTCAGTCAGATCTTGTGCACATGAACAGCTGTCACGTGGTCTCTGGATATTCCATTTCGTTTATGTGGTGCACACGGTCTGCCAAATCGTCGCAGTGTTCTCTTCATTTCTTACGAGGCTGGGCGAGAGCCTCATGCTGACTGACGATTGCGTCACATTGATCAAGAGCCGCTTTGTATATGTAGATTACTTGAGTCACATGCACCCAGCTAGTCTACGAATACGAAAAGCGCCATTCGCTGAAGCTTGCCTTCGTAGCAGTGTCCAAGTCTACCAGCCTCGCTGGCCTATACCTCACCAACGCAAAGGGTGACTTCAGGTTCCCACATGTCCCCGGTCTATCGACCGATAATTTGTCGACGAAATGACCGGGCTAACAAACAGTCGTTTAGACACTGCTCTGGATAGGGCTACCGCCTTCATACGGTGCCACAACCACGTCAATCAACTCATGCTCACCGCTCTCACCATGCAATCTGTACACGCGCTCATGCACCAGCTTACAAAAGGCATCGTGTTGACAGAAAATGACGTGTTAGCACTTACTGAAACCTGTAGCGATGAGACAACGGCAAACACGAGATTGTAATGCGTCGCCCACAGCAAATGGCTTCATTGCAGGTGCGGCGGCGTAATTATATATAAGTGGACGGTGGTGCGCAACTTCAAAGTAGGCCGCGTCATACTTCTCCGGCCACCAGGCAACGAACACACGCAGACCAGCATCTTAATCGGCGACTTCTGCGTTTCGCATATCAGTCACAATAAAAAAGTCATGTGAACTCCGCCATCTACTTGAGCCCTGGAGCGCAAAACGATTCAGTCCAGCGGTTCTTATGAACATAAACAATCGATTACGCAAACAACGGGATCAATGATACCTACAATAACTGCCGAGAGGAGAGGAGCAAGCCTGTCATCAATGCTGGTCAATTACACATTGATTTATTAAAACCCAACAACCCCTGGTTCTTACACTTCACAAAATACGCTTTCTATGTGGACCGTGCATCACAAAAACTCGTTCCCACGTCCAGAACAGGAGACATCATTGGTCATTTCTTCGTTAGAGGCTCCGCAATTTCTAAGAGCTGTGCTATACCTCCTACTTCACTACACATACACTCCAAGTCACTGCGATCACGAACGAATCCGTTAACAAGTCATGCAGCTGGTGGTGCTGACTGATCACTGTGATGATGACCTTGTTCAAGAACTGTCAAGAACTGTCAAGATTGACAGAACTGCCAAGTTCTCTCAATCTATGTCCAAAAGACACCTCCCCGAGATCTGTGACAAATGCATGGTCAGAACAGAACTGGAACTGGAACCCTTGGATTGACATGGCATGCACCTAATACGTTGGTTTTTACGCTATCCCGAACTTTTCTCATTTGTTCCAAAACTTCCGTCTCTCGACGTGAATTTCGTGCACAACTTCGAGCGCATGTTACCCCTCTATACAGAACCAGCTAAATACTAGCTTCATCACGTTGACAGCCTCCCACCTTCCCTTTCGAAGCAGTTTTTCAATATCCGCTAAAACCTAATAAAAAAAGACACCAACGATAACACACCCACCAGCTTAAGCCTACTCCGGATAATAATTGCTATAGACACTGCTGCTGTCATCAATAACGTCAACCTAATGTGCTGACAACGTCATCGAAAGTGGCCCCCCCCTGCACACGTGCTTGACACACTTCAGAGAAGAGAGGCCTCCCCCCGCCTCATCCGCATGCAGCATAAGGGCTTAGCGACGCAAGCTGTCACTAAGAGGCGCGTTGTTAATTGCCCAGAGCAGCTATTTTCGCCCAAATAAAACGCCTGTAGAGGATGGCACGGCAAGTGGATGAAGCGTGTGTGGGCATCTCGTATGCTTTCTGCTAAAGTGCATGGGACACGTTGTCAGACAAGGACGACAAGGAGTTATTTTCAAAACGACGCAGCAACCCTGGTTGTGTAGGCAAGTTTCATTACAGCCTCCATCACTACGGTTCATCTTCTTACAAGTCGGCAGAACGTTGCACCAACCAAAATAACGCATATAAAACGTAAGCAAGCGCATCCAAGCGGTTATTGTAGACAAGCGGGAGTTGGTAATTAAATGTAGGGGCATCGAATGTATTCAGCCAGAAAGAAATTATAAAAAATCAGTTTCATCTCTAAGTAGGTGTCAATCAATATTGCCAAACGTATGACAACGAAGAAACATATCAATTGAAGAAGATTGTTGCCAATTATTGTAGAAAGTTTCGACATTTCTTTTTGTTTGTATTTGCTTAGCAATACGTGCTTAATGCGCATGCCTTAGAGGCTTTCAACTTATGCACAATGAAAGTTTTATATGCAATGCCACTTGTTAAGCCCGTCCTAGTCACACCACTGTTACCTGCATTTGTTTGCTTCTCGTGGAATGATCCTTCTCTTCAGGTCTCTTCACGTGCTGCTGAACACGGACGTTCATTTCATTTCCTTGCAGAAACATTTAGACTTCTCTTCTCACGGATTGAAATACGTAAGCGAAAACAAAATGTACTTGTCTGTTTTATGATTTTTTGTGCGTACAAATCGCGTGTCTGGATGCCGCGTTTGCTTCACCTTTGCACAACGGACACTGGAGGTTTTCTGGAAAATGGGTTGTGTTTGCAGTAAAGGGCCGTTACATCTCCTCTGCTAATTGAAAAAAAAATAATTTTGTGCTCTTTTACGGTCTTCCAAACTGACACAGCAGGAAATCACTGAGTTATGCAGTGGCATTTCTTGAATGATGTGTTCCCATATTTATTAACGCGGTTACGTTGAAGACCCCGTCTCGCAGATATTCCGATGCCGGCATCGCACTCTGTCAGCGAAAAATTGCAAATTTATTTGTGACTAGACGCAACATTTTTACATATCTTTTATGCGGCTGGTGGCATTTTGTGTGCACGATGGGCTTGCTCTTCAGATATTGATGAAAGGTGCGTTCAAAGCCTTATCATGCAGTGCACTGGTTTTAGAAGCGACACTTCGCGATATATAGAAAACCAGCCCTGCCCAGATGGCGCATCGAAAACGCACACGTGGCGCCGCCAAGCGAGTTGGCTGAGAAAGCCCTAGTAGGACAAGCCCACTAGGCCACGTTGAAACGCATTCGAAACGTCGCGCGACATTTGATCGGCTGTTTCTGCTTTTGTGCCATGTGTGTTTTTTTCTGCGAAGATCCGTGTTTACGCGCATTGTCGAAGGCAACAGAACGGGAGCTGCGACTGGAGAGCAGACTGGTGTAGCGAACGAGCAGTGATGCCACCGGTTATCTTGCAGTACGGCTTCAGCAGTGTCGTGTTCGCGGAGGGGTACTTTCGCGACAGCGCGCTGTCGAAAGGACGCAAGCTCTGCACGGCAAAACCATGTTTACGGTGTGGAGGAAACTGTGTGTGGTAGCAACTCACATTCCGAGATTGCAGCCAAATGCCACTCGCAAGTCAAACAAGCATCGTACACGACGTGGAAGTACAGGTAAGTGTGTGTTGGAATTCCGCATGCAAAAGCTCGACTCAGTCTGCTGTCTGCACGTTATGTTGCCGCTTTCAATGATGACTGTTATCTCAACATAACTGAGGATGCGTTCGGCCAAGTGGCAGCTCATTTGAACGATCATATCACTTGCGTAATCGGCAGTTACAGCTTTCGTGGCGTGTTAACGCGCAGGTAAGATGCCGTTTCGTTTCGGGCTTGTTCGTGTGTTTCTATCGTATTTTTCGTCTAAGTTGTCGCGCCGTTCAAAATTCACGTCAGTAAAGGAGCCAGTTGAGGAACTTTTTGGAGGTAGGCATACGAGGCATTCTTGCCGTGTGTTGACAAGTTACTGTGTGCGCGAAAAGTGGTGAACTACTTTGCCCACGCTATTTTTTCAGTACTCCCTTCTTGCTGGCATGCCTAGAACTGTGTACGTGGCAATTTATTTGAAATGAAATGCGCAATTCGCAACGTAATTTTACGTACCAAAGCTGTTACGTGCTTGCTAAGTACAAGTTATGTTGTGCTTTACAGAGTACCAACCAATGTACATTGGCAGAAAGCGTCCCAGAGAAGAATCCCCAGACTGTGCTCTGGATCACTTCCCAGATATTGTGTGATGCATACAACACTAAGGAGCCAATAGAGAGGAGAAACTGAGCACACTGTCCGTGAAGTGCTTGCTGACAGGGTTAAAGGCTGCAATGAATGCAGACCTATGCTCTGTAAACGAAGTACTGAAATGGGACTACAGTTTGCCCCTTTACACAATGATGACCTAAGGTCAAGTAGCTGCGACGAGTGATGTGACAGACAGCATTGTTGGAAAGGTCAGTGCTGATGAACCTGAAACCATCGCACAAGGGAACTGCAGGCGGTTTGTACTGCAGTGCTTTCAGTATGCATGCCTGCTTCTTTTTTCAGAACTCACAAACGCCCTGTGCTGGTTCTGCTTGTACACGCAGGTGATACAAAGAGGTCGGTCAGTATTTTAAGCTCCCTTGCACATCGTGTCATCACCAGGAAGCGATCTTTCGATTCGCTAGCGGAGCAGCTACAGAAGTCAGACTCTCCGTGTACCAGCCATCCTGTATGGTATGCCACTAGCAATTTTATTGCTTAATGAGCGAACAGTGAGCCCAAGGAAAACATAACCGAGTTCTCTTTATTCAAACATGAGCATTAAGTTCTGGCTTATCCATGCCAATGATAAAAGAAAACAAAAGAGTCAAGGCAAAGACACGTAGAACTGTAGAACATACACCGGCAAAGTAAATGGAACTCACTCATCCTCACTCATGAAATATATTTTCGCTTAGAGCCTCACTCAGGCTCACCAGAATTCTGTTCAGCCTGGCTCGCTTGGATACTGACTCGTCAAAATATTATTCAGCCAGGCTCTCTCAGGCTTGCGTGTCAGAATTCTACTCAGCCGAGTTCCCTCATAGTCATGAGTGAGTTCACTGATTTGTGGCGCAGAGTGAAGCCACAACCACTTCTCTTCAATACAAATTGAGTATAGATTAAATGCAGTGGCTGTACTTCCCTTTTGTGGTTATTTATGTATCTGCTTGTGTTACCTCAATATGATTACCCAGAACCACTCACCGAGAGCTTGTCATGGTTATCCTTTCCTGTGTGTGTTGTCTTTTTTTTCCCCTCATCACTTTCTAAGCATCTTACAAAATGCTTCAAATTTCACTGACTGTGCAATGATGTAATTCCTGATGAGCCAGACAAACTTTATATCTATTTGCCATTGTACAGGTACTGCCATGGAACCGGAGGCTAGGGAGGATTTCGAGGTGAAAGTTGGCACCAAAGTGACAAAGGTGTGCTGGAAAATTTATTTCGAAATTGTCCACCAGCGGCGTTGCACACCTAAGAACCCAAATTTTATGTGGCTTACGTTGTACTCTCTCTGCTTTTATTTTTGTTCCACAAGCTGATAGCGCGCCCTACATTTTGGTCCACAGCATTCAAAGCTCTCCAATCTCAGGCAACGCACAATCCTTGAGGTTGCGGCATCAAATACCACCCGCAGTGGCTGAATTTCAATGAGTATAAAATGCGAAAACACCCTTACGTCGTGCATTGGTTCCATTTAGACGGCCAGGGGGTCAGAATCTGCCTTTTTCATTTTCCTGTGCTGCCCTCTGCCATTTTCGTAGGGTTTCGGTAGGAGCTGAGAGAACCGGTAGTGCTACAATGAAAGCCTCCGAGACCACGAGGCATTTTGCGACTTTGCCACTAGTGGAAGGGTGCTTGCGCCGTGGCACCGTGACAAAGGCGGATTCTGCGGAGTCCCTCACTGAGGTGTGCCTCGTATTCAGTTTGTGAATTTGGCATGTAAATCCCCAGAATTTCTTTTTTCGGGAATACACACCGTCATCTAACGTGTAGTGTTGGTCATTTGCAGTTGACATCAAACAAACATTTGGTGCCAACCTCTGATAGTTTTTGTTGTTGAGCTTAGCGTTTCATGCCCCTCAGCTGTTGAAGTGACACTATGGCATGTTCATTGCCAACATAATAGTTTTCGTTGAACTTCAGTCACGGACGCCATGTTGCCTTGGAAAACGGGTGGGCTGAAAATGTGGTGCTGTCTAAGAAATGGAAAGGAAACGAAAGAATTCTTGCAAGGTGAACAATAACCGTATTTTACCTGCAACTTCCCTCAACTGTTTCAGTCTCATTATAAATAAAGCAGTATTTATTTGAGCAAGGCAAATGAGAAAATTATTGGTAAACATAAGTACTATTTTTTTGGCGCGGTAGCAGGCATGCGCTTTGGTTGTGTAGCTTCCACAGTGCTGTCAAGAAAAGTTGTCGCAGAGTATAGCACAAGTTTGTTAAACTCCACTATGGAGTCTTGCCAATAGGTTTTACTTTTACCTTTGGTTCTTGCTTGGCTGATGTCACAGTATTCTCACCGTTTGGCTTGTATATACTCTCTACAATGTATTCACATCTAAGTCTGTATGCTGGATCATGTTCTCAATGCTAATAAACTTACTACCCTTTGTACTTAGGTTTAGGCTTTTCTTGTTCTATGCATTTGTGTGCAGTGCTTATTACATTTGACTTTCACATAAACTCGTTTTTATATCCAGCTCTAACATACCCAGTGTGGGTGCAAGTATAATGAAATTCACAACAGTGACCCTCGGCAAAACGTGATAAAACATTTATTCTATGAAAACTGGGTGATCACTCAATGGTACATACAAAGGTACACCCAAAGAATACATGCCGAAATGTAAGACGATCTGGCATGGGTATCACATACGTTAGAACATAAAGAGGTTAAATATGACTAGTTTGGTAAGAGAAAAAACAAACTATTGCACACCTTTCGGCTGTCCATTTGGCACGAGTATCACGCATATTATGATGCAGTGACCCTCTGCAAAACACGATAAAACATTTATTCTATGAAAACTGGGTGATCACTCAATGGTACATACAAAGGTACACCCAAAGAATACATGCCGAAGTGCAAGATGATCTGGCATGGATATCGCATACACAGGTTAAGGATGACTAGTTAGGTAGGAGTAAAAACAATAAAACATTGCACACCTTTCGGCTGTCCATTTGGCATGAGTATCGCGCATGTTATGATGCAATAGTTGTGGTGGAAAAGTCGAGCGCCCACCAATCGTTAAAAACACAAAGACAATGTTTCGGTCCCATTACGGGGACCTTGTCCACAACTTTGTGATCAAGGTCTTCGTAGCAGGACCGATAGCTATCTGTCTTTGTGTTTGTATATTTATTGATTTGTTGGCGCTTGATTTTTCCGCCATGAACTTTCCCGACTCGACAGGTCGCCGTCGAACTTTGGACTTCATTTCGATACATTGGTTAAGCGTGAATAGTCAAGTAGGGGTTAAAACAATACAATATTGCACAGTTTTCTCTTTGCACTTTGCTTCCTTGCAGCTGTGCATTTGGCATGTAATATACATGACTGCAACATTGTGCATTTGGCGTGAGTATCACATACGCTAGGACATACATTGGTTAAGTTCGACTAGTTAAGTAGAAGTAAAAACAATGCAACATCGCACAGTTTTCTCTGCACACTTGTGGTAAATAAAATCCAACATTGCACACTTCTCTTCGCAGCTACACATGTACTTGGTGGAGCCACCGCTGACATCAGCACTTGTTCAAAAACATTAGCTGCAGTATTAAATAAATGTTTTGATATAGCACATAGCTGTGTTTTTCTGTTTAGTGTCATGAATATATTTACTTGGTGAGTGTGGAACAGCACACCGAGACGGGACAAAAAAACGAAAAGCAGCACACATACACAGCGCTGTGTGTGTGTGCTTCTTTTCGTTTTTTTTCTTCTCGTCTCTGCGTGCTGTTCTACCCTCGGTATGTATCACCTGGCCCGCCAACAATCAATGTTTACTTGGTTTGAGTACAGCAGGCAGTGGGCAATGTATCTGTTAAAATGACAACCTCAAGCAATTGTACAAATTGGCGAACAAGATAAATGTACCTATTTTTCATTTTTGTGGCAGTTACCTTGCTCCTATGCATATCTGCATCACAATATCACAGCTTTCCCTTCATATCAATCATGCTTTTACAGCCTAGCTTTGCTCCAGACAGTTTCACGAACCACAAATGATTTGGCCTACTTATATGCAGAAGTTTCAAGCAAAACATGGTAACTTATGAAATATAAAGAAGATGCAGGACATTAGAATTACTTTCACTGTTCTCACATTTGCATGTTTAAAAAAGCGCATCCTATTTCATGAGCTGTTTCATGTAAAATAAATAAAAAAAAGCTTTCTAGTTTTGGAATGTTCACACTAAGAAAATCTTCATCCCGCTCAACGACAACAATGATACTCTGCTTCCTACTGTAGACAAAAAAAAAGCATTCCTTTGTGTTGGTGACATACATGGCAACTTGCATCTGGCAGTAATACTGGTGGCTGCGAGCAACTTTCAAGCTACCATCCTCGTAAACAATGTAGTTCACGTAACTCTGTTGTGACACATGGTCAATGATAGTATCATCTCGCCTTGAATAGGGACACTTGATTTCCAGCAATGTTAATGGTCAATGATAGTATCATCTCGCCTTGAATAGGGACACTTGATTTCCAGCAATGTTACACCACTGCTGGTTTCAAAAAGCCCGTCGGGACTTGCGCATAGCCAAGGCTGAAATGGACTGATGACGAGGCCTACCTGCACGACAAGAATGCAGCGCGGTTTATTTTTTCTAAATGAAAATTAAGCCGCATAACTTATTTATGTGTCTTCAATTGTTCAAGCATAGCAGAGGGTAGTGTTAGCAGCGGGTTATGTTAATTCAAGCCGAACAAAATAATGAAATATGTGGCATTATGTAATGTTGGCAGTGAATTACAAATTAGAGAGATATAACTAGAATAGAATGAAATTAATCTGTAATCAGGTACAATTTTTGAAGGCAGCTGCATTTCCATTTTAAAGGCATGCACACAAGCGTGCACCAATCAGTGTGAAGTCACGAGTCAGACAGCCACTGATCCTGCGGATGAAGAATGTGGCCAAGAACACGAGAAAAACGGGCCTCCCCTGTTTTTTTTTTCAGGTTCTAACCAAGTATTTTATAAAGAGAATGAAACGTGGTATTAGTGGGAAATTATAAATGCTAGAGAAATATTGTGAAAAATATACATAAGTACTGCGGGCATCACAGCACATGTAATAGGAAGGGTGGTCAGTTAGGATTGTCAGAAGTTATGGTGCATAGAGAAAGAACAGCAATGATGGGAGCGATCACAAATAGAAGTAATACCGGTAGGTAAGTGTTCCTATTGTTAGATGTCCGGGATTGACTGAAATGCATTTAACTTTCTCTTAATGATAAATTCGAGATTAACACTAAGTCTCCGGCATGGCAAGAAAACTACCACACGTTCTTGCTAATTAATATTGTACAGATTTAGCTACATTGCATATGAATTGCAGCACAAATTGCAAAAATGCTGCTATCCTTCCTACGGCAAATTAAGTGTGCTACACTCTGCTGGTTGTGAGAAATTGCCTGAATTAGTGAGTTTAAATTTTAGCACACCCAATGTTGGATCGCTAGTGGCCAGGAGCACCAAGAATGTATGAAATTACGCAAAAAGTAGGTTGGGCTTTGGGGTGTACAGAAGCTTAGGGGCACTATTCCTGTGATTTTGCAACAAACCTGTGTCACTGCAGTGCCAACTTTCCTCTCGAAGTCCCACCTGGCCTCCGGTTCCATGGCAGTACCTATTGGAAGGCAAGAGACTCACAGAAAAATTTGCTAGTTTGTTAGCAGTTACATCATTGCACAGTTAATAAAATTTGAAACTTCAGTGAGATGTTTAGCAAAAGTGCTGCTTAGAACTGTTGGTGTCATGGCTAACAGTAACAGCACTTGCTGTTAGGCTAGTTGGAGAATCTGTAGTATCAAGATTAAAAACATGACTACAGGAAAATACATACAAAGGTTGTGTTTTAGGTTCTGTGTCTTATTTATGCTAGTGTTGACAGGCTGAGAAATAACCACGAGAGGCACAGCCACTCAGTTAGGTGAGCGGATAAAGCATATAGAGACCGCATACACTCATGGCACACGGCTAGGCTAGCTCCAGTGTGCCTGGTTAAGCAGAATTTCGGTAAGCTGGAGCCTAAGTGAGGCCTTAAGAAAAAAAATCTATGCTGTGACGTATGCCAGGTTGTCTTTATTGCCTGGTTTATTAGGGACAGAAACTGGTGTTAGCATTTTTTATGCACTTATTTATTGATTACTATATTTAGTGATAAAAGTAGCATTTCCTCACCGTACAAAATAGCTGGCACACGAGGAGTCTTCGACCTCTGCAGTTGCTCTGCAAGCGACTCGAACGACTTCTTCCTGGTGATCACACGGTGGGCAGTAGAGCTCGAAATTCTCACAGACCTCTCTTTGTGCCATCTGCAAAGCCAACACAGTGTATTACGTACATCTTAGGAGAAAAGTGTGCATGCAAATTGGGAGCAGCTGCTCAAGGAGCTTGTTACAAACCGACTGCAGTTCCCTTGAGTTATTGTCTCCGCAGCTATTATGCGAGCTTCAGCTTCAGTGCAAGCGATGTTCTTGGAAAAGTATTCACGCTCATCATCACTGAGCTTGGCAGCAATGCAGTCAGTAACATCGCGTGTGGCAGGAACATGACTTTTGGCTGTCATTGTGTACAGGGGCATACTGACGTCCCATTTCACCACCTCCTCCACAAAGCACAGGTCTGCATTTAGAGCAGCCTGCGACACTAACTCTGAGACCACGTCATGGACTACATTTTCAACTTCTCCCGTACGCCGACTCCTCAGCGTTCTGTGCAACGCACATTTTATATCTGGGAAGTGCTCGAGAGCATACTCTGGAGACTGCTCTCGCGGTCGTTTGCCTCCTATGTATGTTGGCTGGTAGGCTGCAAAACAACATTTTTTTTTACTTACAGCTGCTATTCACGTGAAAAACACAAACAAGTGTGACAGCTTATGTTGAGTAAAAATCCCACTGGACTTTACACATTTAGAGAGAGAGAGATAATTTGTTTACAGAAAGGCAGAGAGGTCGGCCTGAGCTACAGTTTGCTCGGCCTGCTGCTCTACATTGGGGAGGGGGCACAGGGGAGCAAAAGAGTGATGAATGACGATGGTAAGGTAGAGAGATGAGAATATAGTCCTGTTGGCTGTGGCAAAACATATTTCAACAATTATCACACAAATTTCATCTCAGCAATGCATGGTACAGGCATTGGTTATGCTTACTTCCAAAAAGTTCCTCAATGGGCTCTTTCTTCGAGGTGTCAGGCTTGGTCGACGGCCGACCCCATGCCTGCGGGCGGTCTGTTGACGATGGTGAATCGGCGTCATTTATTTTCAGCACGACCGCCGCAACGTGCTTGCAGGTACCACACACGCCAGCCTTGCACGTGCACGTTGACTTTTCAAGCTGACGATTCGCAGTCAGCTTTAAATAAAAAAATGTAACACGAGCAATCAGTGGGCGCATACTGTTCAAAACACGGAAGGAAAAATAAAGTGCGTCATAAAACGGCTTTGGGTAACATCGTACTAAGTATGCATGCTCGCTGAAAACAGCTGCCACTTCGCCATAGACAACCTCAGTGATGCTGAGGCACTAATTTTATTTGAAAGCAAACACCCACATGCACAGGCTTTATCACATTAGAGCTCACACTTTTCGCCTAAGTGTGAAACAGCCTGTATATTTACACTGAAGGCTACGTCGAGCTTCGCGAAATCTAACAACTTACCTGTAACTTCACGTCGTACGAGGCTTGCTTCACTTGTGAGTGGCATTTTGCTTTGACTTCAGACCCGCTGTTGGTGCCAAAAATAGTCTCCTCGACGTCGAAGACGTATTTTGCAGTGCAAAGCTTCCGTCCTTTTGTCAGCGCAGCCGCACGGAAGTAGTCGTCAGCGTGCACAACATTGCTGAATCCGTAGCGAAGTATCACCGGCGGCATTGCGGCTCTCCTGCTACGCCAAACTACAAAACGATTCACAAAAGCAATACTCCCGGCGCAGTATCGCGTGACATACAGCGAGCTTTTTCATGTATACAAACAACGCCTCACAACCGCACAGCGACTAGTTGTAGCTAAAGTCTCTAGATTTTTCCCTTTTTCCCTTTTAAGAGGGAAAAATCTAGGGACTTTAGTTGTAGCGACTAGTGGTCTCTTAGCCAGCTCCTCAGGTGGCACAACGTGTCAATTTTAGGCGCGCCACCTGGGCAGGGCTCGGGGTTGCCGTTGGTGGCTACTTTGCGCCAAATTGGCTACTTTTGGACCCTGTTGGCGACGAAAATTTCCAGTTGGCGCCATGGCTCTTTTTTGAACTTGTGGTTTTACTTATTCAAAATGGTTTTATTCATTCATCAATAGTAAAGACTGTTGATAATACTGCTTCTGTTTTATTTGGCTAGAAATTCGGCAATAATATCAAATGACATGGCTACTTTGGCTACTTTTGGCGTGAGTTCTGCCGCCTTTTCATGTCCACCCAACGGCAACCGTGGCAGGGCTGGTCTCCCATACCTGGCAGCAAGAAAGTACTGCAGATATTTTTTTTGTCTAAACTACTCACTTTTTTATTTCTCCAGGCAGTCAGATTGAACAAGCGCATATCCTAATGTGTGTGATAAGCAAACAACTTGTGTGCATTGCTCCGAAAAAGCACATCATAGAGAAAGAATAGTTTCACGCCTTACGAACAACCTTATTTACCTATTACTGCGGCATTTACACGTGTGGTGGTCAAGCTAGGTGCATGAACACTCGACTTGAAGTACGCAGTGTAAAGGGAAAACATTGCAAGGTTCCATTGCTTTTCATCTCATTTAGTCATTTCTATTGCAGCTAGTCATGTTAGCGTATGTGATACTCATAGCTCGGCACACTCACTCATGAGTGCACTCAACTCACACTCACTCACACTCATTTGAACGTGGTGAGTTGAGTATGAGTGAGTACTCATGAGTGTGAGTGTGAACGTGAGTGAGAACTCATGAGTGTGAGTGGTCGTGAGTGTGAACGTGAGTGAGAACTCAGGGTGAGTACGCGTGAGTATGAACGTGAGTACTCATGAGTGTGAATAGTATAAACGTGAATAGTCGTGAGTATGAACGTGTGTGGACTCATGAGCGTGAGTAGGTATGCCGCACAGAGAAACACGGCGACCATAGCTCGGCACACTCACTCATGAGTGCACTCAACTCACACTCACTCACACTCATTTGAACGTGGTGAGTTGAGTATGAGTGAGTACTCATGAGTGTGAGCGGACGTGAGTGTGAACGTGAGTGAGCGCCTAAGAGTGTGAGTAGGCGTGAGTATGAACGTGAGTGCCTACGAGTGGGAGTAGTCGTGAGTGTGAACGTGAGTGAGTACTCATGAGTGTGAGTGGAGGTGAGTGTGAACGTGAGTGAGTACTCATGAGCGTGAGTGGACGTGAGTGAGTGCGAAGGCTGACAAAATTGTGGTGAGTGAGTTTGAGTGAGTACTCCCTTAAAGTGCCGACCTATGGTGATACTCAAGCCAAGCCTTCTCGCGTGTTGTACTTTCAAGGCTATATTTTTGTACCTTTTTGTATTCGGCAGGAATTCCATGCAAGGTACTCAATACGACTTGCAACACGGGAGCGCGTGGCCTGACGGGTTCAAAGGTGGTGCATGGCTTCAACTTGTTTTTATTTCAGCAACTAAATATTATTTTCTTATTTGGGATCATACCCAAGTGAGAGAAACGCGTTTAGTAATGGAAATAAGGGCTAGTGGAAGCCATGCGCTATCTTTGAACTCATAAGGCCACGCGCTCCCGTGTTGCAAGTCATATTGAGCGCTACTGTACATGAATGCTTGACTTGAAGTACGCAGTGTAGAGGAAAAAACATTGCAAGGTTCTATCGCTCTTGATCTCATTTAGTCATTTTTATTGCAGCTAGTTATGTTAATGTATGTGACTAAAACCAAACATTTTCGCTTATTGCACCTTTCAAACTTCATTTTTTACCTCCATATTCAGCAGGAATTCTATTAAAGCATTTTTCATTGCAGAGGTGTTCTGCCATGTGCCACTAGTGTAGAGGCAAAATAGTGCAATGTGGCATCTTTTTTGATCCTGTTGACCCACTATTGTTGTAGCTAGTCGTGCAAATTTAAGTGATACCAAAGCCAAACCTTTTGACGTCTCATCTTTTGACGTCTCTTCGAAGCTAAATATATTTTTGGAATTTCACAGGAGTTGTATGAATAAACATTTTCTCGCAAAAATGTTCTATGCGCCACTATAACGTGCATGTCATTACATAAATCACAGTGAATATACCACCTAATGTATTTGGAGCTGGCTCCAGCTATTAAAAAGGCACAGCTAAGACTGCAACACAATGCAAAATTAAAAATGTAGTTAAGTTGCGCGTAGAAACACATTAACAACAAGTCAGCATACAAGAGGTAGTCAGATTTATTAGCACTTCAAACATGAAGACTTGCCATGACAGTGCATTACAAGGAATTTGAGCAAGCCAGACCACGCAAGTCACATCAGCCTTACACAAACAAATTAAAAAAAATGTAGTGCAGTGATGAAATGTCAAAGTGGAACGGAAAAAAATACATTGAAAGCAAAGTGCACTTGTACTAGAGAAAAAAATTAATCAAAACATAAGTCTTGCTTGTCAGTTTTCATTGTTCTCAATCACAGGCCTTTGCAGATTTGCTAAGACGCAGCACATGTGAAAAATGTCACTCATGGCTGGGATAAGGGACACAGGAATGCGATGTTGCAATATGCCATGAGTTTTAATGCGCTGTATTACCCGCTCCACGTGAATCCTAACTTGTGCTATGTTATATGTTGTGTTTAGTTGCTGTTCAGAAAACTGTTGCTTACCCACTGAAAATGGAGGCATGATAAGCACCGCATTTCTTCCTGCAACACCTGCTTGAATCCCTGGAAAACCTTTGTCAGCTAAAATAACGTCACCTGTCTCGACAATATCCAGAAAACCACTGTCAAGGACGATTTGTGTATCCGAGCAGCGTCCACCAAATGATTTTGATTTAAAAACAATGAACCCAGATGGTGCTATAGCGACTAAATACTTCAAAGTAAATCCATTCTTGTAAGTCGAGAACAGCACATGCTGTTGCCTAACTTCTGAAGGCGTCTCCGTCCGAATTTCTGTACAGTCAACCACCAGAGTGCACTCTGGATAATTTACTTTAAAACATTCTGGCATTGTGTCTCGTATTACATGCAAGGGTGGCTTAAATATCCAGCGCCTTGTTGCACATGCCAGTGTGCCAAGAACCATGAAAAAGATTCTGGATGCGGTTGTCTCATGGATGCCAAACAGTACTGCAATCGCACTAAATGGTAGACCATGCTTAAGCTTCAAAAGAAAAATTATCAGTTTGTTCTGGAGGTTCACGTCACTTGCTTTGTCTCTCACATGAGGAAGAAGACTTAGAAGCAGAGAAAAAACATTGTCATCAACCCCACACAGGTTCCTTATTGCCCCAGCTGTCGATGAGATGGTGTCGTAGCCGCCAAAGTAACAAGCCCTTGTGTTCGGTCCCACAGCACGATCCACCAGATTTGAGCTAGCCAATACCGTTGGCGCTGGATCTGTTTCACATCCCACGTCCTGACGGGTAAGAGGTGGACAAGGCAAGGCTGAACTTGTACACGCAGCTGGCACTTTCTTGTGCCTATCACACTCTCCATCCGCAAGGTCCACGGGCTCAGCTTGGATGAGGTCTCTGGGGAATGGCATAATGAGATAGCAGTCAGAACAAAAAAAATATCATAACACATTTCATCGACTTGTAGACGTGCAGATTAACACATGTTTAACTTACGTCATTGTCTGCTGTGTCCAGGCATTGCATCAGCATGCCCTCACCATTACTGACCTAAAAAATAAAAGGTAACAAAATGTTCATATAGCGAACAATGTCCCCAAGTGTTCACGAACAAATAAAGCTTAATTTGAAAGAGCGCCCTCAAGCAGCCATGTATTCCCTACTTGCCTGTTGCCCCTGAGTTTGTGGGAATAGCTGTGTGTCAGGGTTTTGGCCACGCTCTGTACAAGTGACTGCTGCTGATGGCGCACCAGGCCGAAACCGCGCACTCCATCTGCAGAAGTAAGCAATAATCTGAAGTTTACGTAACTCAATAATTAAGCAAATCTTTTCTGACAAAATTAAGAAATGGAGCGCGATGCGAAAGATGCAGCAACACATTTCAAAGAGCAGACAGAGTTTACGAAGAGGAACAAGCACCAGCGCAAGTTCATGCTTGCAATTTTTAAAAAATTACAATTTCACGTGAAAATCGACCGGACTTGTCAATGGCCTTGTAAGGGTGAGCGGTAGCGGGATCAGCGACAGTGTGCGCGGGCGCGCACGATGGTTTCCACTTCGAATGTATTCCGCTGCGCCGTTTGCTCCATGAGTTCCTCTTACTACAACAAGGCCGATGACCCATCGTCGCGACATTGTTAGAAAATAGCAAGCGTATCCACCTTTTTAACCGCCAGCAGCAAGTACATCGAAAATAACGAAAGTGCAGAGTTCTATAAACGAAAAAAAATTGCTAAACTGCAGCAAGTGCAAAGCGTTAAGCCGGTAGCCGACGCGATGTTATATTAACGAATTTTCGTCACTTCATAGATCGCGCAGCCCGTAGTTGATGGTTTTTCATATTAGGAAAACTTGCCTGTTGTATCTCTCCACGGCTCCAGTGGAGTCGTAGGGAGTACTGTGGTGATATTCGGCCGGAAAGATTGACGGCACGTAAGCAGGGTGGTGCATTATGTCGCTTTTCTTATTTCCTACGAAATGCTGGCTACATATTCTGGTATTCGACGTTGGCTGCCATGGTTGACCGTCTGGCCTGCACACACAATGAACGGTGCGTTAGGTTATGCACAACTAACAGGAGACGCACATCACGGCAGAAAAAATTCAGCGCATGGAGAAGAACGGGCGCGAAAACCACTTACCGCTCTCGTCTGACCGCCTGGATCCAGCGTTGCCGCCGCTCTTTCTCGTACGGTTTCGACGGGAATGAGTAAAAGATGACGTTTGGGTGGTACCCCTCCTCCGTGTGGCACTTGTAAACGCAACAGTACCTTCGGTTCCTGCGTTTTTTTGGGCGCCCTTGCCCGCAGTCGACCGCGGTAGCCATCGCTGTCCTACTACCCGTATTGCGAAAGGGCCGCCAGGGCGGCGCAACGTGTCAACACAAACTCCAGCGCTGGAAGTCTATAGTACCATATCCAAATTTCAGAAGGTTCAACAACAATCTTCACAAGATCAATATGGCAACCTCGGCCCATTTGGGCGGAATGCCGAAAACACAGCTAAAATATACCAGTTCATCTTGTGACAAAGAAAGACATCTTTATTCATTGCTTATTATCAGGTGCTGCTTCAGTGCAACATCGCTCACTTGAAGAACTTGCGATGCCACCATTCAGAAGTTTCAAGAAAGCACCAGAAAGAAGTGTCGCTATCGTCTCTCCATAATTGTTTGAAGTTCAAGATGCTCGGCAGGCTTGGTATTTTTTTCATAAATGGTGCCAGCATGCACCAGGGTGTGCCTCATAAAAAGAAAAGTTTTTGGATTGTTCCCCCCAGGGCAACCGCGCGCGCAACTCATAGGTTTAATCAGCTGCACTCGGGGTAACATCCATATGTTTGCTATATACGAGCTGTCCGCGACAAAACTTCAGGGATGGTAAAGTGCAGGGATATCAAACACCTGACCCGGCACGTACATCACTGTCTTCCTGCCATGATTTTTTTCCCTATATATGTATGTTTATTAGATACACAGACGTGGCTGGTCTCAAGCATTATTTTTTAACAACGGAGCTGTGTAAGCCTGCCGTAATCTGTACAAGGCAAACGAAAAAAAAAACCTTATGTTGCTGCTAAAATATTCTTGGGTTGAAGCATGCATCAAAATTCGATCGTCTCACTGGCAAGTAGGTGTTTTACCACAGAGCCACGCCGGTGCTCCTCAGTGCTTCAGAAAAAAAATGAATTCTATACCTGCGTCATGTAGTGCGAGGTCTCCCGTTATAACAAGTATTATATAACGTGACAGAGTATTACAGCAAGGCGGTGGGAAAGGGAAGTGAGGGTGAGGAGGGGGGAATGAGGAGAGGAGAGGGTAAAGCATAGCATACCCATGTATATTACGCATAGCAAGGGAATGGAAAAGAGAACTGAGGGTGAGGACGAACGAAAGGAAGAAGGGAAATCCACCAGCTTCCCTACCTCCTCAGTCTCCCTACCACTAGGGCGCAGCGGCCTCAACTTTTCGTGAGGAATCCCACGCGCTCGCTATTTGTTGAAACAACCGCGGAAGAAAACTCAATATTTCAGAATCATCGTACGCATTTGAGTCTTGCTGGAGATCAGTATCAATACATTTCTTGAGTCCAGGCACGAAATCTTCTTCAGAAATGACCCATATATGAGATTTGGGAAATATCTTTCAAATGACAATAGCTGACATTTTGTACCCCCCCCCCCTTATTCTGTCCCCTTCACTCTCTTGGCCCTTGCGGGAGACTAAATTTTGTTACAGCAGCCTGCTAGCAGAGATGACTTTGGGGCCCTTGGTAAAGTGAAACATTTTGCTGTTCTACAACCACATTCAGAGGCATCCAAGTCAGGGAGAGCATCTTTGGGCCATGTCAAGACGATGAACATCATGATGTGCCTTCTGTGCATTTTCCAACTATTCTTGTGAACACTTTAAGCGAGATGACTACACACCATTAGCCTCGGGCGTCAAGTGGCGTTGACGTGGGTGTTGTGCCACGAGTAGTCGCTTTTAACAAGCCTGTCACTTCTCCACAAAGGCTCTTTTTTTGCCTCACACACTGCAAACAAGCGGGATCTCCGGTAAGCGTCCCCTATGCATTTTTCACTGGCGCCCGTTAAGGTTATTGCAAAGCCACACACACTCTTAGCTGGAGCCTTGTTCTTTTTTTGACGACACCTTTTAAAAAGCCGCGGACGCGTCACGGCTTTCCTGGCCTGACAAAACAACCTGGCCCTTAGAGCAACGCTGTTTCCGACATCCTCCATATTCCCGCGCACAGACGGGCAGCTACAGGCAAAGCGCAAGTTATGATACAAAATACCGCAGTGGTGCGTCGGAGTTCCGAATGCATGGAGGATGCATCTGACTCGGGATAAAATATTGCCACGGGCATGGAATGAGATTGAGCTATGCCAATGTGCGTATGTGCCATCGTGCAACCGAAGAGAGGACAAGGAAGTAGAGAAGACAATGAGGTTGTGTTTCTGGGGATCGGTTCTGCTCGACGTCTAGTGCTCCTGTAGATAGAGGTTGTGTATTACTCATAATCACGTGACAATATTCTCTCGGACGTTGCTTGATTTCGGCTTTGCCAACTGCGTCACAAAGAGGCTTAATCTTCTTTTCCTGCTTTTTTGTTGTGTTTTTATTTGCGTTATACTTGCGCTGTCAGTGCCACTTTTGTCGTTTTGAACATTTCCTTATGTATTTGATGGTACGCTGTTCATGACGGCACATGGTGACTTTCGGAAACCTTCCATTGCGGAAATCCTTTTTGTGGGTGCTCTCCGTAACGATCACCAGTGATGCGGTATTCAGTCTTTCTTCGCCTCACGAAGCAGTGAATCATATGACTTTCAGTCGCGCGATGCAGTGAACGTGCCCGCAAGGAGGTTTTCGACACAAGAAACCGCAAAAGAAAAAGAAAACCTACTGCAACGCAGTGATACCTGATCGATAGCCAATCACCGTTTCTTCCGGACTTATTTTCGTTTTTCTATCGAGGTCCCTCCCTGCACGCAATTTTTTTTCTTAACGAAGCGCTTCGGGTCAAAGACACTCTGAGAATACGGTGATCAGACAGATATGTTTATTTTGCTTTCGCCCTTTACGATCCCTATTTCCTGCAGTGTACGTTGCCGAGAAAAATCCAGCGGCTTCTTGGCTTATCAACACAGCAGGGGGTTTGTTGCATCAACAAACATTGCCAGCCCACGTGTTGAGTCTTGCTGGTAGCCTATCATTGTGTACATGAAGTCGTGAATGTCTGCTAAAGCAAATACATAAAATTCAAATGAAAATCAAGCCCTCGCTTTTTTTCCGCGATTGCTCGCTCCTCTTTCCATGTTTCATTCTAACAATGTGGATACTGGGGAGGGGGGGGGGGGGGGGGGTATTCGGCATTTGGACTCCCGAAAGCATTCACGTGAATCAGCTTAGGAGGCTCCTCTCCGACGCGCTGTGCTCGGAGGCAGCTTTGCAGCTGCTGTACCAGTTGTCACGTGATCATAGAGGGCGTTGTGAGGCTTTGGGCTGGGCGGAGCCCGCGTGCCGTGACATCACTACAAGCGCCTCAGTATCTCGACGGAGCCTACCGCTGTTCACAAACATGGAATAGGTCTATAGTGCTTGGGTTCAATTTGTGTTTTGTCGCACAGTCGAAACGGATGTTAGAGGCCAGTTTGAAAAAAGCGCAGCGGTGAGGCCAGCTGCTCACGATCTTTCAATGAGCTCAATAAATTAATTGTCATAAATTTTTCTCCCATTTAATTGTTTTTGCTTCAAGTAAACGCTTTCTCTGATATCAAATGTATAAAATATAACTCTTAAGTTGAACCTGAACCATCGATTTCTTACCAGTTTTACTTCTTGATACAAATTTTATACCTATTCGGAAAATTTTAATCCAATGCTCAACCGGAAGTGCATTGAAGGAATACCATAATGCATCTCATTGCTCGTGTCATTAAATATCGACAGACAAACTCACTTGCGCCGATTCCGCACGCACACAAACACATACACACGAGTGCACGAGTGCATACACAGCGGCCAGTGCATGCAGTGCCTTGTTCTCCGTCGAGATAAACCTAATAACCGCTAAATGGCGGTTCTTTCTTCACTGCCAATATTGCGCGAAAATCAAATGATCAAAACTGCGTGAGCAAGAGTGTGAACCACCGCGCTAGTGTATCGGTTATGGTGCTCGACCGCCGTCCCAAAAGTCGCTGAATCGAATCGCGGCCGAGCCACCCGCATTTCGATGGAGGCAAAATGTTACTGGTCTATGTGGTGACGTCTAGGCGCACGTTCAAGGAACCAAGGTCATCCAAATTTCCGGAGCTCTCCACTACGGCAGCTCTAATACGAAAAACCCCATCAATTACTATTATAATTATTATTAATTTGAGGCGGAAATGTAATCCGTCACTTATCACTGCGTATAGCTCGTCCAGCCATCATGACGTCCTAAGCTATGTTATGCAGCTTATAGCACGACACTCCCGTCGCTACACTCCAATGCTAACATTGCCGACATGCTTTCTTAGGAATGTCACTTATACAAGTAGAAAATGTTCCGCAAATAACCTCGCTCTTTTCCTGGAATTTGGTACAGCATTCAGTATTCTTTCTCTAAGGTACTTTCGAGCAGCCGTTCGCAGCTTGGAATCGAACATCAAACCCAGGTGTCTCTCTTCACCGCGAATACAGGGGGGCACGGAATGTAACGTTTTTCTTGCTTTCTTTTTTTTTTAAAGCTATAGCCACTTCTTATGGACCAAAAAACGAAATGGTTCTCTTTCACAGCGGTAGGACAGCGATGGGTTTTTGTCGTGCGCTGATAACCTGATGGCCTGTCGTGCATTTCCCGATATAGCAACTTAAAAGATTTTCGAGCATATTTTTTTCTCGGATTTTTCAGTGACGATACACCAGCCCGTTTTCTTCCATCACGTCTCTTCCACGCTTCAATCCACAGGGAACAGAAAAGAAAAAAAAATGAAAAACAAGTAATGATGCCTCACGGTGGGAACACCCAAGGTCCCTCGAGCAATGTACCGTAATCTCTATCAGGTTTTTCGTGTTGTTTCACTTTACTTTCACCAAAGCGCGGTTCTTTTCGAACGATTTCTTCAAAGCGATTTCATCCCTCAAGTGCCTTTCAGTGGAAACATGTTCCATTTAGAAAAAGTAACGTGAATATCACCAGCCCATTGCTTTCCAGAGCAGACTTCTACCGACATCACCCGAAAGAGCGGTCACGGCCGAAAGTTCCTTCGGAGAGATTCTGGGTATTTTTTGGGGTGGATGTTGTTTGGCTACCAAAAGTCACAGTTTAAAGAAAAAATTCCCGCCATATCCACGAAGTGAATGATGATGAGTGGGCGAAGCTCCGGAGGTAATCTGGTAAACCGTCAATCCCCTTAAATTTTGCCCACTCGATCATCATACAAAGACCTGACACACAAACGCGGGGGTGTGGTGTGATTATACATACAGTATATACACAATGTTTCATTATTTACATATTGATAAAGTATATACACAATGTTTTATTATTTACATATGGGGTAGATGATGATTTTGTTCAAGGGCTCTACGGACCACAAGGAGGGGGTTCCCCTGATGTTGTTTTCCTCATCAACGTCATCATCATCGTTATCACGTGTAGTGGGTACATTCCACTATACTGAAACGCGCTTATTCTTCATGGTCATCAAAAGAACGGAGCGTTGGGCGAGTTGGTATTGCATTGTGTCTGCCCTTTTCTTTATATGAGTGTTTTTCTGACAATAAACTTTCAGTTGTTAGTCTGCGCTAGTCTTGTGGGTTCTTCCGTTCGTTTTCGTGTGTCCCTTTTTGCGCAAAATTGCCATTCACAATGGTCATCAGGCGTTATCGTCATCTTTATCACGTGGAGTGGGTACATCCCACTATACGTGGCTACCTACTACTACTACTACTACAACAACTACTACTACTACTACTACTACTACTACTACTACTGCTACTACTACATACTACAAAGGAGGGACAGACACACATCCTAAGGAGCTTCGCCCCTAAAAAAAACCAGCAGAATGAATAAAGTTCCACCATCCATCCATCCCACACATTGTGGGAATCGATGTAATGTGAAGCAGCCAGCAAGGAGGAAATGATGTTGTCCATAACATGCACGTCATGATTACATTTAGCAGTTTCAGCTTCAACATTTGGCTTTTTTAGAGAAAAAAACCCCACTTTTAATAAGACGATTCGTTGCCCATTCCTTGCACGAACCATTGATGTCTGTATGGCAGGGGTAGTCAAACTCGCATCAGCTACCGGGCCGCAGTCACGAAATTTAGTCAAACAGAGCGCCGGGACAGTGGAGAGGTGGAAAGCAGGTGGCGGGAGGGGGGTTTGAGCAAATATCATCTAACGCTGCAATGTCACAGGGCTCTCCCATATGTCATATGTTGGGTCAGTTCTCGTATATGGGTCAGGACTCCAAAGCATATCGAATAGCGATACCGACTTTCACTATGACCAATATCTGGACGCATATCGTGAAGTATAACTTTTTGTTTCGCGGTTATGTTGCAAGACAAGGTGACCGCAATGCAATGGGTGTCATACCTGTACAAGACTAGTCTTCTCTGTGTTTCTTGCCAGAACGAAGTGTTATCCACGATAGGCGAGAAAATAATGCGGGCACCTTATAAAAATATCGTAAACAGTCGTAAAGTCATAAAAAAATACAGGACGAAGAGTTCCACGTGCCCGCCGCGGGCCCCATGCGGCCCGCGGGCCGCGTGTTTGAGACCCTTGCTGTGTAGGGCCTTTTTGCAATGGAGTTTCGAGCACCGGTGGTGCTCTGTAGTAAAATACCCAACTTGGACGCTGCCAGCCCGGATTCAAATCTAATTTGATCCTGGACATATTTCTTTCTAGTTTTGTATCGATTTTTTGTGCTTTCTCGCAAATTCGATCCGTATAATTAATCCACAGCTTAATGTAATAAACTGAGGAATTCTGTCCTCACCATCTGTGCGTGCATGAGTGTGAAGTTGTGTGGTGGGCACATCATCTTTATTCCTATTTTATATTGATTCGCCCTTATTTCAAACTGCTCAATATTCCGGAACGGCTGTATTACCAATAGCGCTGTTATATTTTTTCAGCGCATATTCTCTTTCTTTACAAATTTTTGCATCACATTGATGTGTCGAATCGTTGCTTTTTCATTTTCGGTTTCAATTGTTCTATGTTATTGTATGAAATGTTGAAGAAAAGGAAATAAACACACCTAATACAGACCCATACAAATGATCTTATAGACATATAAACGTGAACGATAACTCGGTTGCAGTGCCACCACTATCCGCGTTTTCAGGAATATATCGCTTTCGGAAATACTTTAGCCTGTCCTCAAGCCAACTTCCCCAGCACCGTGCCCACAAGGCCCAAGTTCGCGGACTCTTCGGAACCTATTTGAATTGCTAATGCGCTTCCGGTTAGTACATCACCCCGTCCCGAATGTCACCTCGCCAACTATAGTGCGGCACTAGCTCTCAGTCCCCTCACACTCTTCGAAGTTTCCGTCAGGTGTCCGATACGAGAAAGGGAGAACAGAAAGAGCCGCACTTTCTCATACAATGCCGCCCTAAGTCGCAAATACAGTTAGTCACGACCGCCGGCTCCGTTGTGATGTACGATTCGCACGAGCCTGGTTTCCATCTTTAGTGCTGATGTTCTCGCCAAAGTTTCTTCGCGTCACCGACAACCACCCTTTCTTACGGAGTCAGCCAGCCGCGTAGACATACGAGAAAAAGGAAAAAAAAACAAGCGTGCATGTCTCTTGAGCAGTTTGCCGGCAAAGACAGCTCTTCTAGAACGGGTCGACGCCGGCGTAAATTATGGGGTAACGTCAAGAAGTTGCACGGAAAGAACGGTAAATTTTCTTACGCTGGAAATTTGAAGCCGTGAGCCCAGCCACACAATCGGCGATTTTCGGCTGGCCTATAAAAGACACGCTTGCTTCCTTTGTGGAGTCGTGCTGTTTCGTCGTTCGCAGCAGCAAATGATGAAACAGAGAGCAGAATTAGCTACTTTTGCTACTGGAAAGAACCCCACGCGTCACTATGTAGCTGGGTGGGTTGGTATGCGTTCTACAATGGACGAAGGAAGACTTTCAGTGGGAAAGATAGAAAGGTAATGAGATTACCTTTCTGAGACGGAACGTTTCCTAATGCAGGAGTGTTTAAGGAAGTGACATTTTAAACGAAGTGCAAGGGAGGTGGGGGGGGGGGGGGGGGTATTCATTTACAGGTGGGGTGCGCAGCTTTCCCGAAAAAGCTTCGGCACAGAAAAAAAAAGGCTACTCTCTGAATGAGATCACCGGCACAATATCTTCGTAATTTGCTTATGTGACCCGTTTGGTGAAGCGTGTCTTACATTAAAAAAAAAATTGAAGGACACTTTGTACATTCTAAAGTGTGTTCGGCGAAAGCGTGTGACCATTCCACTAACTATACCATGTCTTTTTTTTCTTTTACACTCTCAGTGGGATAACACACAAAGCGAATGTGTGCGTGTTTCTTTTTTTAATTTTTTTACCGCGAGTCGCAGTGAGACGCGAGACTAATCTTCCTCCATTCGCATGCGTTAGTATTTTCTCGCGCTTTGTGCATTGTGCAAACGCCATAGCGTTCCAGCTCTTAAATTGACGGGCCCTTTGTAAATTCGAAGGTGTATTCCGTGAACGCCTGTGTCCATTGAGACGGCGTCGGTCAAAATGATTCCAAACGCTGGGCACAGCGAAGCTACGCAAGCAAAGAGCGAGCGCTGTAGAGTCCGACGCGACCACCGTCCATTTGCGCATCCCGGCGGCCACCTGGCTCCGTGCCAGAGCTCGGATGGACGGGACGGACGGACACCGAACGGACGGACGGACATACGGACGGACGGACGGACGGACACCGGACCGACAGACGGACGGACGGACGGACACTAAACGGACGGACGGACGGACGGACGGACGGACGGACGGACGGACGGACGGACGGACGTACGGACAGACAGACGGACGGACAGACAGACGGACGGACGGACGGACACCGGATGGACACCGGACGGACACCGGACGGACGTGAGCATGAGACATTAAAGGCTTTCGCCTTAAAACTGAGAAGCGTGTTATTAGGCGCTCCATACCTGTATTGTACTACTGAATGTACGGATTCAATACCCATTACAAATTGAGAATTGACTTGAACCATGTTTCTCAGGTTACCCTAATCAATCTAACACGAAGTGATACGTTCTACCTAGACGCTGAACTTGGCCCAATTATTCATATTGTTCCGACGCATACTATCGTCGCTGAGTTTCACATTGATTCTACTTCCACAAGAAGGGCTTTAGGAAGAGCCTGGACAGACTTCCAGATTGGGCTGTTCATGGCAGTTTACAGTGTTATCTTCATGTAACCATATTGCCAGTTATATTTCCTTACGCACTTGAAAGCTATCGGCTTTAAACGCATTTTTATAACACCAGTTGACCGAGTACATCAGGCTGGAAACCAGACCCGAGCGCCCGTTGTCTTGAATAGCATGCTGCGTTCCATAAACTATGATTAGCTGTTTTTTCATATAATACTTTTCGGCATTTTTCTATTACCTGTGGAAGTCATCCTGCATTTTGTTAACGTACGTGAAAGGTTATAAACGATACAGTGCCGAAAGGCAACTCCTTGGTAAAACGAGATCTCTATGACGAAATGCATCGCAGCAGTGCAAATGCAGATACATTCAATAAGAATAATACTTATTATTTTTTACGCGTCATAACTAGGATATAATTACGAGGGACGCCGTAGTACAATGCTCGGGACAGTTCGACCCTCTGGTGTACTTTAACGTGAACCTAGATTTAAGTACAAGGGCCTGTAGCATTTCGCCTCCATCGAAATGACACCGCCGGAACGGCGATCAAACATGCGTCTTTCGGCTGAGCAGCCGAACACCGTAAGCACTTTACCACCTCGGCGTTTTACGTAGAGACATTTCGACTCTAATATTTCGGGAAGCCCGTTGAAGTGCGTAGAAGTAGCGACTGCCCTATCTGGTTTGGCTATTTTTGGTTGTAGTGTTCAGCGTATTCTCCACAACAGAGTTGCAAAAAGAGCATTGTGCCGAAGTACGGAGTATGGTATGTATAAGTACAACGAAGTCACGCCACGAACAACTTCGCTGACTGAACAAACTAAGCAGGGTTGGGGAATGCCCGCTCCCTCGTGAAAAGTCGGCATTTTTTTCCCCCCGCAAAACATGTCATTAGGCGCAGGCGGTGCTCAAATGACGGCAAGTCACGCTATCATAGAGAAAGCTTTCTTATACTCCTCGTCGCTGACTGCATTCATGAAAGGGACTTACTGTTCTCTTTTGCGGAAAAAAAAACTTTTCGTGGGAAAGAGGCACGTGGCTGTAAGCTGGTCAATAAGAGAACTTGCGGTAACCGCTTCGCTCCGTTCAAGTTGAAATCTTTTCTGCTCGGAGTCACCTCTTGCAGCTTACGCCTGGTGGTGGGTTACTTTTCTTGTCTCCTTTAGGTGCTCAAAAAAAAAAAAACGGCGTCCATAGGCGGAGTTAACATGACGGCCACTGCTGAAGAAAACAGTTAGTTTCTTTTACGAATGTTCGTGTTCCTGAAACAAAATAAGAACAATTGCTGGTGCTTCACGTCCCGAAATCGTGACATGATTATGAGAGACCCCGTATGTTACGGCTACAGAATTTCCCACCACATCAGTTTCTCTAAGGGGACCCTAAACAGCCTCTCAAAATACTAAAAACGAGTGCGTTAGTCTCTCGGGGCGTTTCTCGACTTTCTGGCGCCCTTCGTGACGCAATAGCGGTGATTCACCTGATGTCATTACGGTACATACTCTCCATTGGTTAATATACGCGAAATATCAGTTGTCATTTGTCTCCTATACTACTTTCCACGCAGCCGGCCACTCATTCTTCCTTGTCTCGCATGGCTATCGCGGGCGCTCAACTGAGTTCGCTTCATTTTGTGTGCTTCGTACTACGAAAGCGGATATAACAATGTGTAGCCGACAAGCGCGCAACCATGTTAAGCTGAGTGCTTAGTTGAACACATGCTTTTAAGCACGTGTTCAACTAAGCCTTCAACTAAGCAATCAACTAAGAACACGTGCTTTTAAGAAACGACTGGCCGGTAAGAACGAAAATCGCCTCTAGGGAAGGTAGCGAAGACGAGAAAGAAACCACTTCCCCGTCTTTGAACGCAGGGTGCATAGGGGCCCATTAGCATGCACCTAAACCTAAGCACACGGGCCCCTGGCATTCTAACTCTATCTAAATGTTGCCGCCGCCGCCGTCGCCGGGATTCTATCGCGCAACCTTTGGTTTCCGCAGTAAAGCACCATAACCATTGAAGTATCGCAGCGGTCGTCCTCAATTTTTTTTTTATCATTTCGTATACGTTGGCAAAGAAATTGTCCTTAACCTGCAGACTGTACCTATTTACGTTCCAATACCACAATATGAATAAAGGTACGACGGTCGGCGCGGGGGGAGACACATGGAATTTATTTTGACCACTTGGATTCATTAACGAGCTCCTCAATGTACAGTGCGGTACATTCCCACAGGGAACACGCTAACGCGTGGCTGGCGGCCCCCCGTAGCGCACGCTGGCGGCGAGTTTTGTAAACGCGGCGCATGCGCACAAAGCTGTAACTTGCCGCTATTCATCTGCTACGCTTTCGGCCCCTGCGCTTGGGTAGCGCTAGATAGCGCTTCCGTTTATTCGCACTGGGATCCATGCAGCCACCACTCTGCCTGCGCTTCGTCCAGTTATCAGCAGGTATAAAGAAAGCGCGGTTTGTTTGGTGCTGTGGTTTCTTGCCAGTTATGTATGCGACGGGATTATCGGTGACAACGGCTGAATTTCGACTGAGGGCGAAATAGAAGGGAATGTCCGCTTGTGTTTAGGTGCAAGTTAAAGAAACCCTTGTGGATGAAATTAGTTCGAAGTCTCCCAAGACGCCATCACTCCTAATCATCTTCTTGTTTTAGTTTTAACATGTTTGTGTTTTTGATCGTGATAACGAACACTGTCACTTACGTAACCTAGTGTCAGTGTTCACCGATATGTTAGTCGTAAGCTTTCCGCCCGCTGCTCGCACCAGCCGGCCGCTTTTCATAACAGACAAAGAAATTGATGCTCGATGCAGCGAGCCTGTCCTTCCAATCATCGAAACAGAGAATGTTGTTAGCGCACGCAGTGCGCTGAGGCTGAGAAGTAGCAGACGACGCGTGGCACAAACCGCCCTTGTGATTCTACGCGCATGCTCCGTGTTTCCAAATCTCGCCAGCAATTGGCGCTCCGCGGACCACCGGCCACGCGCTCGCGTGTTCTCTCTAAGTGTTCACCTTACTGTACGTAGACGGACTAGATGTCTAGCCTGCGGCCCCGTCGAAATACGGCTGCCATGTCCTGGAATTGCATCCGTGCCATCGAGCTTGCAAACGATACGTCAGAGAATGCTGTATGTTGCGGGCTCAGTGATATAGCTGCCAATAAATTGCGTTCGTTTCCAAAAGAAGGTTTTCATGTGAGCATTGAAGTAGAACTTAAATTGCAGCTTGTTTTCAGAAAGTGGTTCACAGGAATTTTAAGTATCTTTGTTGTTTTGAAATTTCCATTGTACTTTAGAACTCAAAAGACAGCTGGTGACAGTCAGAAGCAACCGTAAACATGTTGAAGGAATGTTGAAGCAATTATGGAACAATGTTAGCACAGATGTTAAAAAATTAGAAGCTATCTAGAGCGTCGGCTTCATGTGTGCACGCGGAAAACCCGACATGGTGCTGGAATAATAGCACATGGTGAGCATTGTTGAAGGAATCGGTACCTTGATAACAGTAATGGACGTAATGAGTATCCTGTTATAATTTAGTTGATGATCAAGTCGTGTTCAAGGGGTTTTATAGTAAGATTACTTTTACATTTGGTGAACATGTCTCGTTAACTATTGTACGGAACGACGTAAACGTTTGGTTCAAAAGTTGCTTCTATGTTTTATTGGTGAAGTACAATGCCGTTAAAGCAAAATCACCGCACAAATGAGTCTGTAAAGAACACATTCGTAGTTCATACTGCTTATCCGTAGGACGATTTTACCAATGTTGCACGTTGATGAAGTCAGCTAGCGGAGCACTCTGTGTTGCGTATGATACCATTTATAAGATAATGCTTAAGAATTTTGCTTTACGTTTCCATTCTACCTCTTACTCTAATAAGAATTTCAATATCTAACGAACGATCCGCGCTAGTATTTCGTTGACGCTCCTTCGCTGTCGATGAGCGTGAGTGAGCATGAAGGTCACATTCACGGAACTAGGCATTTTCTTGGTTTGTACCGGGAAGAGGGGAGGTATCGCTGTAGAATGCAGTCTTCACCGTGATCGCCGAGCATGTGTTTAGCCGATGAGCCAGTCTTCAATTCAGTCGCCATATTACCTTGATAAAGGCCTTTAAAGGAGTACTGAGATTAAATTTCAAAAAATTTCAAAATCGAGAGGTGTCTTTCATTCGATTGCTCGGTATGCATAAGTCTTCTTGGCCAAATTTGAATGGCGTCCGTCGCGTGGAAGTTATTTTATTTCGAGGCCAAGCAGGGTATGAAAGCTCAACGGAAAACTGAGTGCCCTGTGACATCGACACCAGTGCTACGTGTGAGGTGTGATACATCCACACCTGTGACGTTCGCAAGTGATACGCTAGTAACAATGACGTCGATGGTCTGAGTGTGTTTATTGTGGCGCCGACGCCCGGCGATGGTCTCACTGCCTCTCCTTGCTGTGCTGATCCGTGCGTGCGGTTCATCGTGTCGCATCGACTGATTTGTCGTGTGCTCCACAGCGCGAGTGCGATCATTCGGAGCGACACAATACGTGCCAACATGTCGGGGAGACGCTGCGTAGTGCGAACCTGCCCGTCGAGGCGCGGAGAAAGCGGAAAGTGCGTGTCCTTTCATGCATTTCCAAGCCTCGAACCTCAACGCAGCCAGTGGGTTTACTTCGTACGGCGAGCCGTTGGACCGAGGGACTGGACGCCTGTGATCAACAGCCGCATTTGCTCGCTTCATTTTGACGCGGGCTGCTACAGGATGACTCCTGTGTTGGCGAAGCAGTTGGGTCTCTCATTTGATACGAGGCCCAGTCTCCAGGCCGGGGCTATTCCCACCGTATGCGTGTGCCCTACTGCAGCTGAAAGCGGCAATTCACTCGCCAAACGTCCACGACATGAGGTCCTTCGTTTGTTCCTGTGCTCCGGCAGTACGGCCGGCGTTGATACATTGCATTTAACGCAGGATCGCGAGCCTGCCGCTTCGAATTCCCAATTCCAAGTCGTTGTCATCCTCGCTTGTCGATGTTGACCGCGACGACTGCGGGGACGACGATGTTGACGACAAAGACGTGGCTGCACGTGTGCTCCTAGCAGACGAAATGTCAGCGATGTCAGCTGGACGTGACGTCACCTTTTTTTGTGGCAGCGGGATCAGCTGGGGAGCGGCCCCGACGTGGCCGCGAAGTAGCGCTACCACCATTAAAATATGGCAGGCTTTCCTCCCGTTTTGAATCGCGTTCGATACCGGATATATTAATCAACATTACTGGTACTTATTCGTCCCTCCACTGCATTTTGAGTCGAGAATCGTTACTTGGGGGTCGACAGCTGCTCGCGGATGCAAAAAAATCCACATGAGTAAATTTGATGTCAGTGCTCCTTTAAGGTTTTACAGTGGGCTATGCAATCAATAACGTGCCTTTCGTTTCTGTTACTTCCTCGCGAATCCGTCACTTTGCGCACCTAGGCTGAAGCCAGGACACCGTAGACGGGAGAAAAAGGCAGGCTAAGCAGAAAAAAAAACTGTTTGGCACCCTACGATCGCGAACATGAAACTTGAAAACTTAGACGTGCCCCTAATTCTTGACTTCGGTGTCTGGTAGTCGCCCTTGCATGTCGTCGTTTCATGTGCCCTGGCGTAATCCTTGTGTTAATTTAAATTTGTGTTCCGTCACATTGACGAAGCGGATATCGGAGGCGACGTAGCAAGAACTGCATGATTTCGGTCTGCTTCGCCTGGGGTGCACTAATACCAGCTTCTCAAAAGACAAATGTCTGCTTTTTGAATTAGATCATTGAGTTAACCTTCATTTTTTACCTGTGTAGTAATTCTCCCTTACCTTAACTAAACTTGCCCTCAGATATCATATGTACTCAATACAAACTTTTACTTGAACTAGAACAATCGCCATAGGACCGGTTTTATAAAAGAGTGCATTTCCTGAACATTCGGAAAACCATAAGTAAGGCCTCACCAGGAAGTGCTTACTAGAGAAGCATGAATGCCACTTGTTGCTCTTGCCGCTAAAAAAAGGTAAAGGATCAGTTTCACGTCTCAAAGACTTTGTGCTACTCGATCCTTTTAGCTTAGAGTGCACCGCTACAAGGTTTACAGAAAGCTGAAAGACAACTTTGAAATGGCATCTCAATCTTGCACTTCAAAAAAAACGGGACTCGTATGTCACGAAAATAACGCGATCGGATCATATTCGGCACTGTGTTCGTGTTTACGTAGCTAAGACGAATGCACTAAAACCTTTGTTTCAGGAAGTGCCGAGGGAGAAACAAGAGAGAAAAACGATTTTCTGCACCAGCATGGCTTAGACACGCCATCTTTCTTTCAGACCAATCTCAGCTAAGCCTCAAACAGGATTCCTGCATCTACAAATGGGATTCTCTTCAGGGGCAAACGCTACAGAGTGCGAAAAAAAAACCCAAAAAACTCTTTAAAAATTCCGGGCTGCTTTTCGATTCACGCTTCTTACCTTGCATAGTGCAGAGCTGCTGTTGAGCTAAGGGAACGCAACGCATTTGCGCGTTACCGGAATTACGCGTATTTTGCTCCCGAACTGTGAAGAACAGAACAGGTAAACGTCTTTGATTAGATGTTTAACAAGGAAGATGGTCGACGCTGCAAGGTTTATTTGTCTTCCGGGAGCCGAGCTTGCAGATTTCCCTCTTTTCAGGAACGTTATTTCTCGTGCAGTAATGTTTATTCAGACATTTTAATTAAAGCTTACGCATACGAAATTTTCTTATGTAATACGAATATACAGGGTGTTTCAAGAAATGTGTCCACTATTTTTAAAAAAACAGGAAAATGCGGTGTTTGCTCGCTGTCTTCACAATTGCTTTTTCTGTAGCGGCAGGCATCTTAAGATCGTTGAAGACATGATTTGGGACAGTAATTAAGAAAGTTAAATTAATTAACGTTTTAATTAGCGGAGTTACGTGGTTAAGTGCAATGGGATAATTGAAGTCCTTCATGCGAAGAACCCATTTAAGCTTTGAGATTTCGAAAAAAGTGGCCTAGATTAATTATTGTGGCGTAATGAAGTTCAGGCAAATTCAGCGGCCAAACAGAAACCGAAACGCGGAAGAGCGCAACTGCCACATTCGTCTGAGACGTCCATAATGAGTGAACGTCATTATATCAACTATCAATTGACTTCTTGGTGCGAGTGTGTGGGCTGCGCTTGCAGTAGTAGCACGCATGACGCACATACGTTAACGAACGGGGAAGCACTGCACCTCTGTAACCGTTTTCTTGAACAGTGACGTTATTCTAGTCGTCTGCTTGTTGCGCTCATCGGTGCTTGGGTTTCGGTTTGGCCGCTAAATTTGCCTGAACTTCATTACGCCACAATAATTAATCGAGGCCGCTTTTTCGAAATCTCAAAGCTGAAATGGGTTCTTCGCATGAAGGACTTCAATTCTCCCATTGGACTTAATCACCTAACTGCGCTAATTAAAAAGTTAATTAAATCAACTTTCTTAATTGCTGTACCAAATTATGTCTTCAACAATTTTAAGATGCCTGCCGCTACAGAAAAATCAATTGTGAAGACAGAGAGCAAATATCGCATTTTGCTGATTTTTAAAAAAATAGTGGACACATTTCTTGAAACACCCTGTATATGAACATCCAATGAGCCCACTCAGATCTCCGCTTTATCCACGCGTCCCCGTCGGAGTTTGATCGTATTCAGCGTCATAACGAAAAGCCACGTCACAGATGTGAAGCACCTGTGCTGCGGTTATTGGCCGCGCAGTGAATGACATCGGAATGAGGGGTCAGTCCTCGTCGCTATTATTATGGTAACAACGGAGACAACAGACGCTCGCTTTTATGACAACGTTCAGAGCGATGGGCTTTCTTACTACGTCTCTTATTACCATATACCACAGGAGCATTATTACATTCGAGAACTGTGACTTTCGTGGCAACCCAATCTCATAGAAAGTAAGGAAAAGTTTCAAACAATATTGAAGTCAGACCTACACAAACTTCTTTGCTGTACTCCATCACAGAGGAGCTGTATTATTATATTACGTCCATAAAGTATATATATTATGGTATTACGTCCATATTACGTCCACGTAACCTTGTGCTGCCATTATGCTATTATGTACGATATTGACTTAAAAAGAACAGACTTGCGGCGCGTTTAACGCGTTCCATTACCCAATCAGTCTTGGCATGTTTTGATCATGCTATTAAAACCACGCCTTTTATACGTCATACCATGTACCATTTCAAATTTAACATTAAATTTCAGAGTTTTCATGCCTCAGCCTTCCCTTCACTGTCACAGAATGTAGCTCAGAACAGCGTATGTGTGTTCTACACTCTAAGGAAAAACAACGTCATTTGATTCTTGTTTTGTGAACCCGGACTTCCCACGTATGCTAAGTATCCTTAAAAAACCCAGATAATCCATTTGGGAGATCCAAATTATAACGTAGTTTCAGTTACGTGTTTCTTTTTGATAGAATCGCTTGTGTGTGTAGGATATTTCATTGTGACTCATGCACTGGCATGAGGAAAAAAATAAGCTTTTGTTCTCATTGTGGCTTCGGTAAATGTTTAATGGCTGTATTTCTGTACAGAGCCAAATGTACACATGGAAAGAACGCGTCAACAAACAAACAGTAGCGCGTTTACAAACAAGTTTCGGAATGGTCAGCTTGCACAAAAGCCGAAAATCACGAAATGCTTGGGGAGGCGATAAAGCCCGCCAGCATCGAATAAGTCGTCTAACGCGTGCCTAATGCCTCCAAGCAGCACATAATGAAATAATGCAGCCCAAAGAAAACTACAAATGTCGCTATGCAGCATCCAAAGAACATAAAGTTCAGCAACAAACCGGTGGGTCCTTCCTCATTTGAAGCAACATAAACAGGAAATAGAGTGAAGCCGAAAAGTATAACAACTAAGAGAGTGAGTTTCCTTCTCATGGAGGGGGGGTGCGAAGAGAGAAAGAGTGTGAAGTCAAGCAGGCGGAATTAGAGTTTGTGGGTGTCGGGGGCCCAGTCGCGTTTATGATGCGACGCTTTCCTTATATGGCGTGTTTTCCTACCGGTTGAGTGTATCTCTTCGGCGGTGGGTTCAAAGTTGTTCACAAAGGAAGCGGTCACAGCGATTCCATCGGGCTGAACGCTGAATCACAACGGAAGTATATGGAATCATACTCGAGAATATATGAAAACGTTACTTATATTTTATGTCTATATTTAAAGGCGATAAAAAGATAGGACTGCTCTTGCTTGGGAAGTAGAAAATGGATTCGGAAGTTAGTTCACGAAACTAGTCATTTTTATAAGAACTACTCATTAAGATGCATTGGCGACTATTGTGGCTATTTCTCTATCGCTCTACGAACTCATTTAAGGAACCACGTAAAAAACTTATTTCGAAAAACTTGATTTGCAAGCACCCTCTACTTGCAGCCAGCAATCGGTTCCCTTAGGTTGTCATTGTTCTCAAGACCACCGTAATTTGTGTGAGTGGTTACGTGAACATTGACTTGTACTAAATAATAGAAGTTTCTTTTGGGGTATTTTAAAAGAAATAAGTGCAAGTTTTAAAGGCATATATTTGGTAACTTATATTATTGTGTTTCAAAATAGTGTTAAGCTTGTACTTTGCAACCATTTATGCGTTATTTATAGGGTTTACTTGGGTTAAGATTTTTGTATTTTGCATTCTTTCCTGAGTTACATTCTTCAATGATACTCTTCTTGCTCATAGACACGCGTTGTACTTTATAGTTTTTTTTTTTCATGTACCTTTCCGCTCCCTTCTGGGCTTTCTAAGGCCTGCGATTTCTTTAATAAATAAGTAAATAAATAGATAAATAAATATTTGGTCTCAAAAAAGGGAAGTGAGAATCTGCACTCACTATTTCATAAAGCACACCTGCTTTGGTAATGATATTTGCTCTCCTCGGTGACCCCTATGCCGGCGGTTTTCCTCGGTCAAAACGTAAAAGTAGGATGAATGGGCGTGTGGATTGTAACGCAAGCACCGGGCTTAGCAAAGAGGGGAAGTATGGGAGAGAGTACTTTGCAATGCTATATTTCACACGAACAGAACGTTTCGTTTAACCTCCGTCCTGGTACTACATTTCACGAAAGCTCTTTCGCGGCAACCTTTCTTTCTCAGTAGAACTTAATATAGTATACTTCACTTACCAAAGAGCATGCTGCTCCATCTAGCACTTTGTTCCATCGACCAAATCTGTTTCAGACAGGCGGGCTGTAACTTACGAGGATGCTACCTGGAGGGCACTTACTATGTCTCAAGTAGCGTAGTTTCTGCAGTTTTTTTTTGTTTTTTTGTTTTCGTCGACTAAGAGTGTTCTGCGATCTGCAGGTTCTTTCCCGTCCCACAAAATTCCTGCAACTTTTTGGGACGGGCAAAAGGTCCCGCCTAGGTGATAATGATGTGATTGTCTTGTTCAAAGGCAGAAAATGACACCCCGAATATCAACAAAAGTGAATGTATATATACCTATATAATAGGACGAATAATTAGACGGCAATGTCATGTCGTCTTCGAGCAGAAATATTTTCAAAACAATGCATGCAAATGATCACGCGTGCCGCAAACTTGAATTTCTTGTGTTCATTTGAATAATTATATCGTACGTTTAGTTCAACTTTAATATACTTCGGAATATTCATCGACATTTCTCTCTCCACAGAATTTGGATGGAATTATCAGATTGCTTGCGTGCGATAGTGTTGTAACGTTTAAAAGCCTACTTCTCGTGTTGCTTTCTTTATGCATTGTATCTGGACTACACTTCCATACCCATGATATGAGCATGCCATTGTGCACTTCCGCTGCGACACGTCAATCAATTTAAAATGCCGCTATTTTCTTCTTTTTATCGATGCTCTCTGCTGCTGAACAAAAGAACAGGGAGCTTTGTTTATACTGATCATGTAGCATTCATTTTATTGTCTACATCGCTCGTCTACCCTCACTCGCGGGACCGAAGGTGATCCAACGAAACTCTATTGAATAAGTTTGGCTAGAGTGGAGATTGGAAACTTTTTTATTTGTCCATGTCGCTTTTGTGCTCTTTTCAAGACGCTCAAGAACACGGAACGTAGGCATAACAGTGTTTTCTTCCCTTTCGGAAAAACTTTCAGGCTAAACAACTTTCGCTCTTCGACCATTGAGAAAAGACACATCTTTGGTGTTGCTTAAGTTCGTTTTCATAAGGTTGAAAAGCGAACACGTTTCTTCACAGGAGCCGGTTGCTTTACTCAGCGGTCATCGGTCACTGTCATCGCTAATCAAGAAGTACGGCTTCCTTCCATCCTGCCTCGCCGTCATTCATACATCACTGGCAAAGATTGCGCGCACGAGCACCTCTTTTTTTTTTTTTTTTTTGACCATATGCTTACTTTTCCTGCAAAAAAGGAAGCAGCTGCTTCAAACGATGCTGCATATGAAAGAGTGCCCGGAAGCGAAACTATTTATTTTGATTATTCGCGCCCGGTGTCTACACCATCATTTTTTATATATATTGCAGTGTGCTTGGAGCTGCAGACCAGGTTTCGGGGCGTTACCCTAGCCAACGTCTGCGTTCAGAGACGTTGCTGACTGCAGGGATGGCTTTCACTAGATTTGTATAGAAATCTAGACAGGACCCTAGTCCTCGACATAGCTATCTGGTAGTGCCACTCGCACGTCAGCGTTCGTGTGCCCAATGTATTAATTGAATTATCCTTAATTTTACGCTTCGGGCGCTGCTAAGGTGGATCTCGGGGGCCACATAGAAAGAAGCTCATGGTAGAGATTTGCTCCGCCAGGTGCCTCAACGAGCCCAGCTGCTCGCAAGGAAACCTCTGCTGTTTCAAGACACTCAATCATGTAATTTTTTATTGCTGTCATTTTTAATTGCTCTGGAGTAGCCGGTGCCATATAAAACCATTAGAATCTCAATTTTGAAACTTAGAATTAACATTAACATCTTTAAATGTTAGAGTTAATCATCCTAACAGTAATTGCCTGTATATTCAGTAAATGTACACTCTGATATCATGTGTGTCCAATATAACTCTTTATTTGAACCATGACCATCGATTTCATACTAGCCTTATTTTTAAAAACACACTTTCTGAACATGGAAGTGGGCGACCGTAACTGCTTAGAATAAAAAATTCCCCATCTCCCGCTAAAGGGAACCATGTGTGGATGCGAAGCAGCGGGGAGATAATTAGCTTGAGTGGGAGGAACGTCGCCGCTCTCATTTCACGGCAGTGGTCCGGGCGCTCATCGCGGCGCTGCACAGGAGAGAGAATGAGGCGCACGCGCTCCGTCATTTTCATACCGCGGAACTACCGTGGCGCCCCCCAGCGGAGTATGCAGCTGTCACACCACCTGTCGTGCGCGCCGCTCCGTAGAGGATTCCTAGAGGAGAGAGGGGGGAGAGGACGCGCATGCGCTGTGGGACGCCGGAGCCTCTCCGTAGAGTAGAGGATTCCTAGAGTAGAGAAAGGGGGGTGAGCATAGGAGACGATGGGGGGGAGCGGACGCGCATGCGCTGTGGGACGCGGGGGCCGCTCCGTAGAGTAGAGGATTCCTAGAGGACAGAAAGGGGCTGAGCGTAGGAGAGAGAGGGGGGAGGGGACGCGCATGCGCTGTGGTGGTGTGGGACGCGGGAAGGAGGGACACACTAAGCCACCTCCAAACACATGCAAGCAAGATCAAGGAATGGGGTCAACCTGGGCGACAGACACCACCTGCCTAACCATTGCTAAGCAGCCTCTCTGTTCTCTCGGCCATGACTCAAGGAACGGAGTCAACCTGGGCGACAGACACTGCCTGCCTAGCCATTGCTAAGCAGCCTATCTGTGCTCTCGGCCACGACTCTGGTGACTGTTGTAGTGGTTGACGGCCTTCATATTACTACAGTGTTCTGGTTCGCATAATGGGTGCTTCCCTACTTCATGAAAGTGGCCGGAGGCGGGACGCGGGACGGACATAGCCCCGAGCATAAGATGCTTCGCATCTAAAAAATCACGCCATATCCACGAAGTGAATGATGATGAGTGGGCGAAGCTCGATCGTTTTCATCCATGGCACGAAGAGAATGTGTGGTCTGGAACGCGCTTATACTTGATGGTCATCAGCGTCATCGTCATCGTTATCACGTGTAGTGGGTACATTCCACTATACTGCGTCTACCTTACTGCATGTAACTTTTGCATACACTGAGAGGAAGTTTGCTTTGGTGCCACTGAGTGCCTCTTACTACCGCATCGCTGCATTTTATGCAGTTGTTCACGTCTCTCTTGAGGTAGTGAAGAGGTGGTTTCCGTTAGATTAGTATAGTTAAGCGTGTAGGGTTACCAGACATGAATTTTGTGATTATAGTGCGATATATGTTGTAGACACCGTGAGTTTATTGACTTGCGTCTTGCAACGTTGCAAAACACTTGAATATCTCTCGTATTATCGTTCATTGATCTGTGTCGTGGAGCTATGGTTCTCTGAATGTCGTTTAAAGAATGAGTTCAAGTTCGCACTCCCGAGAAGAGAATGCTGAAGGGGTCGCCGGAAGTGATGTGGTATGCACTCCGGCGAACGTAAGAAGATTCGTTTTGCTGAAACACTGCTTGAGGCAATTCGCTAATGAAGGATGGAAGTACCAGCGCGTAACGGACACCCACAAGATCAACGACATGAACACAAGCATTCGGCCAAGTGCTTTACCCTACATGCAGGGGTATTTGCATGAATGGGCCTCCAGAGAATAATATGGTCTCTGGGATGAGCTTCTGGGCACCCAGTTTGTAAACACTAAGGGAATTTCAGTGGCCGCTTACAGCTGGCAATATATAATGTTGGCGTACGCCGAAAAAGAGTCGCATATAAGTCTATAGGTTTGTGAAGCGATGAAACTGACACAGGGAGCGGGATAGAATTCCAGGATGTTCAAAATAACACGGTCCGCAAGGGCAGATACTGTTATATGAGGAGCATAAAACGCATAGTTTTAGGAAAGCTGATCGGGACAATTTTCGGGACTTCTGGAGCTGTTTGACAAGAGTAGAGTGAACATTTGCACGAATTTACGAAAACGAGGATAAATACAGCAATAATAAGCTCGTGAATCCAAACTGTAATGGTGAAATGAGTAGCGTGGGCTGTTCAGGAATAGTTCAACAGTTTTCCTCACAGTCTTCAATAAAAACCCGTCCTTGATAATGAAATTAAGTGACCATCTAGCAAGTACATTAATACAGTTTTTCAGAAATCAGAAATGTGAGAAAGATACGAAATCAGACGGAAATAATTGTTCACAGAGTTAATTATCAACAGCTTGTCCCGATCAAATGTTTCTGGTATTCGCATATGTTTCTCTAGGTTTTAAAATTAGCATTTGTTTTTGCAGTCATGGCAATTGAGTTCAAAGCGCGGAATGAGAACGCTGTCAGCGAACATAGCTTAGTAAACCCAAAGCAAAATGCTCCAGATGAAGAAGATGACGAAGAAGAGGCAATGGATACCTGCCATTTATGCTTTTACTGTCAAGACCCTGAAAACAGCGAACACTTTTTAATTTCTTGCTGCCGCTTAGTTAACCACAGGAAAAAAAACATCTCGAAATTTTATTCCGAAAATTAGGAATTTCTCTTAATTCTGAAAACATTCTTTCCCTTGGGGCTTCTTCTCTGGGCCACAGCAACAGGAACGTCTGCATTGCCGTCTGCAAATTTCTTAGAGACTCAAGAAGAATCCCTTGTTAAGATTTTCCCAATCAAAATTTATTACTTTGGACTTGTCACTAATTTGTTAGCAATCTATAATATTATCAACAATTCTATATACCATTTATGACCGGTTAATTCATTTTCCTCCAAAAAATTTTTAAATTATTCCCTCATTAACCGCCGGTTAATGGCCAATCCCCCCGTAGTGGGTACGAGCCATATGTACAGGAACAAACAAACAAACAAATCAACGCCCGGCGCCGGAAAGTGGTGAAGCAAGAGCGAGTGCGTCGATGCAGCACAGCAAGCGTCCTCTTGTGGACAATGTGTTGTCTCCTTTGGAGGTGGAAGGACACGCCACCTGTGTCAGCGTTCTCAAGAAGGTGCCGCAGAAATGTTCAAAGGAAATAAAGCCACAAGTTCGCCTGTGGCTAAAGGTGATCAACAAAAGCTTTAGGTGAGCAAAATGGTTACTGCGCTTACCTTCCCCCTATGTGTAGGGACACTCAACGTGCGTGGCTTGAGAAATGTGAGGCATCAGCGGCAGTTAAACCACGTGCTGTGCTTAGCAGCATAACGTTGATGTTGCTGCAGTGCAAGAAACCAAGATTTCGCCGTCTCTAGATGCCAACTTTGCTCTGGAGTCTTTTCGAGATTATTACTTAGGCATTAGTCAAGCACGTGGTGTTTCCGCTGGATGCTTCTTATTAGTTAGAAAGCAGTTGAGTCACTCTTTGGTGTCGCTGCATATTGGTGGGGGAAGGCGGTCTTCTTTGCTGTGACATGTCTTTTCATTCTCAAATTTGGAGATTTGTTAGCGTCTACGTTCCCTTAAAAGTGAATGAAAGGAAGACTCTCTTCCTGTGCTTAGCTTCGTTGCTGAGAGCTGGTAGCTATTTGATAGTGTTGGGGGACTTTAATTGTGTTTGTGACTCTTAGGGATCATTCATATTTAACAAATCGTTACGACGCAAGTGCCACTTTACTACAGCAGTTAATGAATGACCACAGTCTAATAGATTTGAGAGAACATGCGCCTTCCTCTTTGAGGTTTGCGTACTTTCAAGGCGTCTCTCATGCTCGTCTTGACCGCGTGTATGCCTCTATGACCCTATTGTCCAACGCTTACAACTATGATCCAAAGCCTATATTCTTCAGAGACCATTGTTTAGTGGCCGTTTTGTGGATTCCTCAAAAATTTCATAGGATTCCTCTCAAGTGGGAATTATGGAAGCTAAACGTACTCCCTTGCACGAGGAATGTTTTTTTAATAGGTAAAGAATTTCTTCATGAGGTAACACAATATCGGCAGCTGCCGACTTCTCTTCAACGGGAAATGTTCAAAGGAAAAGTTAAGTATGAAGCAATTGGTATCTCATGAAAGCTAGTCCAAAGACAAAATGAAAAACGTTATCTTTATGACTTGCATAATAAGCTGCATGCTTTTGAAAGCCAGGAGGCGGGGTGGTACTGGACTGAAATAAATATAGTTCAAGCAAAAATTGCGAAACGTGACACACAAGCATACAAAGCGGCAAGGGTTCATTATCGTGTTATTCGTTTCACTGAAGATGAACCCACTGAAAGAGCTCTTGGGGATGAAAAGCGATACGCGTTCTCCAAGCAGATATTGGAAATTGAATCATTCGGCTCCATATGCACAGACACACAGCAAATAAGAGCCGCATTTGAAGATCATTACTAAAATCCGTTCACTGCATCTGAGCCTCTGGGTAATTACGAAGATAAGGTTAACTTACTCATTACTCTAATGCCAAATTTACAAAAGGATGATAGGCTCCTCACCGTTGATGGTCATATAACTCTGGTGTAAATTAAGCTTGCATTTTGAACTTTGCAGAAGAACAAAACTCCAGGCCCACACTGCCTTAGCGCGGAATGCTCGATGAGATTTCAAGAACTTCTCATTGCTCTTCTTGAGCCACTTTTTAAAGAAGCCTACGAACGTGGAGAACTCTCTCCTTCTATATATCAGGGCCATACGAGTGTGATCCCGAAAATTACCGACAGGGCAGATATAGAAAGAGTAACTTCATCAGGACCGATATCTTAATGTAACGTTGATCATAATATATTTGAAAAAATACTTGTGAACGGGTTGCAAAAAGTAATTACTAAATATGTAGGCGCCCACCAAACATGTGAAATTCTAGACCGCCCTATACAAACGAATATTCATATAGCACGGTCAGTCTTTGAGTGTATTGATGGTGGCATGATTCTGGTAGCTCTTCTTCAGATTTACCTTGCTATGGCCTTTGATAAAGTACGGCACGATTTTTTTTGTTTCGACTGCTAAGACATCTCCAGTTAGACGTATTGCACAATGCCATATCACTTTGTTATAAAACTAGCAGTTGTTCCGTGTACGAATACAGCCGATGAGCGCAGCTCCTTAGAAATGGGACGCAAACGACTATGCGCCTGATCTCGCTGCTTGCTTGGGGGGGAGCGGGTGGGGAGAGCGTCTGCTGCGCTCGGTGGCGGGAACGACTGAGCGAGTGAGTGCGTGGCGCACGCAGCGCACGGCGAGGGAGGCAGGTGGGAGTTGCGCCGCGCGCCTTGTTTGCGCCGCACGCGCGGGGAGCGTCTGCTGCGCTCGGTGGCGGGAACGCGCGTTCGCCGGTTTGAGGGAAGAGAACAGAGACGAAAAAAGAGGGAGAGGGAGACTAATCTGCCTCCATTGCGCATGCGTTCGTATTCTAGCGCTTTGCGCATCGTGCAGACGCCATCCCCGTTCCAGCGCTCATAAAGCTCATTTATCCTACCGCATGAGGGGGAGACTCCACAGCTGCACCGTGCCAGAGAGCTTTGACGGCGGCGACGGCGACGGCGGGGTGCCGGCCTAAGGGGCTTTGCTCCTAAAAAAGGGCACCACAAGAATAATTGTGAATCACACGGTTTCAGGTGTAATAGAGGTAAGTCAGGGGTGTCCGTTCCCACCTTTTCTTTTTGTAGTATCCTTTAAACCACTTTGTTTATGTGTACTCTTTAATTCTAGTAATAAAGGAGATAGTTATGAAGCTTAGGAAGTTAAATTTCTAGCTTACGCGGACGACATTGCCTTCTTTTGCGTGGATAAACAGTGTTCAGGAAGCAGTAAACACTACTATGTGTTTTTGTGAATTTTCTGGAGCTAGTATAAATTTCGATAAATGCAAAGGATTCTGACTTGGCAAGTGGTCTCTAAATTCCTCAGTGTTCCCAAATATTCATTGGAATGGCACCTGGATGAGCTATCTAGGCATGCCTCTTGAAACTGCAGTAATAGCGGTTCTCATTGGACCTCCGTGATAACCACTATCCGTCGAAAGATGTCAACTTGGCAAGCACTTGACCATTCCGGTTGCGCGAGAGCTAAAGCGTGTAACATATTTCTTGAATCAAAGCTTATTTACGTACTACACGTACTGCACTGCTCTCGTGTGCATATTCAGGTATTTCACAGGATATTTGTCTGCATTATTTGGAGGTCATCATGGCAAGTCATGAGAAGACACAACCTATTTCTTCCGCTTGAGTAGGGTGGGCTTAGTCTCGTGCACTTGTTTGTACGACAACTGGTGATGCGATTTTGTTTTACCTTATGCATGCCTGTCGCCCGTTTTTTCTGGCTATTATCTCAAACCGTCTTGCTGCGCATATTCCTTTTCTTTCTGTCACTCCAAGAGTTGCTGAAGAATCCCAATTATGGTGTTTCTGAAAGAAGATACTTGATACTGTGCAGTTTTTGAAAGCTAGATTCACGGTAGAATACTTATACAACGTGGGCAGAACGATACTCACCCCCGCACTTGTCAGCGCCCTTTTCCTGAACAAGTTTACAGACAGCTACAGTTATCTCATTCTGGTCAGGATGTGTTCTTTCGAGTACGTAAAATGTGTATATCGCTAGCAGCGAAGTCTTTTTTCTTTACGCTGCACACCTCCACTTGAGCCGTAATGACACGGCTTCGTGAAAAATGTATATATGGTCCCTGGTCTATAAAGTGCAGGCTATGTAGCGAGTCTGAAACAATCGAACATTGTTTTATCAATCGCCGTGATGCATTTCATTTCTGTGAAATTTTTACCATCTGGTGTTTTTTAACGAGTACTGAAATCGTACAGAACACGGGCCTCTGGCATATTGCCATCATCGAAATGTGACCGCCGCGGCCGTGATCGAACTCGTGACCTTCAGGTCAGCAGCCGAGCACCATAACCACTGCTCCGCCGCCGCGGCTCGAGAAGGTCTCTCTTTCGAGGAGCAGTAGCTAATGAACATAGTGTTGCTGGTACTTTCCAGAGTGGCTGGGACTTCTGGTCACTTGTGTTTGTTTGCCGGACTTTTGCAGATTCATTCGACTGTGTCAAATTGTGTTTCGTGCATGAGAGCATAATTCTAAAGCGATGAATTCTATTGAAGAAAAAAAAAACTGGCAGATCCCACGCACTGTGGCAATAGATGTAATGCGAAGCAGCCAACAAGAAGCAAATCATGCTGTACACAATATGCATGTCATTATTTACATATTAGGACCAGTCATTTGTGTTCATCATACAGTCACGTCACGCAATAGAAATTTTGGTGTATATCAAGCTAGCGAACTGGACGCAAGCGCACCACGAGCGTGGCATGTAAATGGCATTGTAGATGACATGCATGCCAAGATTTTCATGTTACCACCTGCCTTTTATGTTCGCTTAATTTTTTACCTCGAATCGCTGCGAGACGCAAGACCAATCTGCCTCCGTTTCGCATTCGTTCGTATTCTCGCGATTTGCGCATCGTGCAGACTCCATCCGCGTTCGAGCGTTTAAATTGACGGACACTTTGTCAATTCCAAAGTATGTTCCTCGAACGCCTGTGCCCACTGAGACGGGGTCGGTCAGAATGGAACGTGATGCGCGCGTCTCCCTCCTTGCATGATTAGAGACGCCGGGAACAGCGACGCTACGCAAGCAAAGCGCGAGCGTTGTAGAGTCCAACGCGACCGGCGTCCGTTTGCGCGCCCCGGCGCCCACCTGGCACCGTGCCAAGGCACGGATGGAGGGACAGACAGACGGACGGACGGACGGATGGACATGAGCATAAGATATTAAAGGCTTTCGCTTTAAAAATTTGGTGTATATCAAGCTAGCGAAACGCCCACGAGAGTGTCATGAGCGTGGCATGCAAGTGATGTTTCACATGACATGTCATGGTTTCCATATTACCACTTGTCATTTATGCTCTTCATACAGTCACGTCACTCAATACGAAATTTGGTGTATATCAAGCTAGCGAAACGGCCATGAGAGTGTCATGAGCGTGTCATGCAAGTCATGTTGCACCTGACATGTCATAATTTCCATATTATCACTTGTTACTTATGCTCATCATACAGTCACGTCCCTAAATACCAAATTTGGTGTATATCAAGCTAGTGAAACGGCCCCGAGAGTGTCCTGAGCGTGGCATGCGAGTCGTGTTGCACATGACATGTCATGATTTCCATATGACCACTTGGCATTTATGTTCTCCATACAGTCACGTCACGCAATACCACATTTAGTGTATATCAAGCTAGCGAAACAGCCGTCAGTGTGCCATGAGCGTGTCATGTAAATCATGTACATGAATGCAGGTCATAATTTTCATATTAACACCTGTCATTTATGTTGGTCATGCAGATATGTCTCATCGTACCAATTTTTGGATATATCAAGTTAAGAAAACGCTCTCAGGAGCACTATGGCCATGGCGTGTAAATCATACTTTTCATGACAAGTTAATCATGATTTTCAAGATATGACCAGTTGTGATGTTGTTATTGGGGCAGGACCGCTCCAGAAAGATTCATACAGTACGCCAGTGCACAAAACACGTTCATACATACATTACAACTTCACACATGGACAGACATGCACTAACACTTAATGGGCACGCGAGCTAAACAACATCTATCGGTTTGCACTAATAGTGTCTGAGTGATAAGAGTCTCTCGCCGTATCGTTGCCGTGACACCGACGCCGGTCGCTTGGGGACGGTGCGCCGCCTGGCTCGTTTGGGACGGTGCGCCGCCTGGCTCGTTGGCGGCCCTCAACGTGGGTCGGCCCTCGCCATGCTTGGGGCTGGTCGCTCAGCAGCAGCACACGGCCACCGCGCCTCGTCCCGGCAGCACACCGAGGTCGCGCCAGCCCGTGTGACGGCAGCAGGAACGGTGGCCCACAGCGGGGACTCGAGCAACCGCTGTGGACGGCAGCGCGGTCAGCGGCACCTCGCCTGCTCCCTGGGCCAGTCGCCCAGCTGGAATGCAGGCCTCGTTGCTCGGTCGTCGGTCTCAGGAACGGGAACCACCGCGCAGCGCCTGGTCCCTGGGCCAGTCGCCCAGCCGGAGTCCTGCTCGGCCACGAACGCTGCTCGGCCTGGAACACGACCGTCGAGCACTGCCGAAGGCACGGGTCTCCCGCCCTCGAGGCTGCGCTTCACGAGCTGCCGACGTCGTCGTCTTCCGCACCGCACGGCACATACTCGCACAATCACTACACTTTGCCACCGCACGGCACACCATTTTCGTTCTGGAGTTTTGGTTTCGTGTCCGCGCACCACATATTATCACACCAGTCATTCATGATTGTCATACAGTCATGTTATGCCATACCAATTTTGGTATAAATCCCATTAACGATACGGCCAGGACAGCACTAAGTCGTAGGTGGCTAGATAGATAGATAGATAGATAGATAGATAGATAGATAGATAGATAGATAGATAGATAGATAGATAGATAGATAGATAGATAGATAGATAGATAGATAGATAGATAGATAGATAGATAGATAGATAGATAGATAGATAGATAGATAGATAGATAGATAGATAGATAGATAGATAGATAGATAGATAGATAGATAGATAGATAGATAGATAGATAGATAGATAGATAGATAGATAGATAGATAGATAGATAGATAGATAGATAGATAGATACGCTCAACGTCGCCGAAGTTTGCTAAGAAATGCTTCGCATTTAAAATTCAAGGACACTTTGTTAATACCAAGGTGTGTTCCGCGAAAGCCTGTGTCCATTGAAATGTCTATGCCATGTCTTTTTTTTAATTATTTTTTGTGTATGTATAGCGTTCGGTATGGCCTTTGGTATCGGGGGAATTTACATTCTTGAGGCTCTTCTCCGAACCGCTAGCCGTGAAGTAGCTTGCCGGGGCGCCGGCTCTTCTGCTGTGAAAGACAGTCGCGCTAGCTAATTTCTGCTTAAACCGCAAGTACTGTTTGTCGGCGAATACAAGCACCACGCATATTATTAATTAAATGGTCGTCGTTACTGTTACTATTATTATGTTTGGCTGTGAAGCGATGTCGGAATACGGAAGAAAATTTACCAGGACGTTCAAGTTTCCGAAGTGAAACCAGCGACACAATTGTGGGTCTGTGTTAGACTGGGCACGGATGGAGGGACGGAGGACCGCACGGGACAATGAGGCATTAATGTGTTTCTCCTTAATTGATGACAAAATTTCATGGAAGTATTTCCATGCATTAAAGAAAAAAGTCAGCGTGGCGTAGTGGTTAAGTACTCGTTTCGGGATACGGAGGTGGCCCGTCTGATTCCTGGTGGCGAAAAGCTTCTTTTTTATATACGGATTATTTTATTTTACACTGATGCTTGATTGCGAATGTTTTCGGCAAAGTTTGTTTGCACCTATGGTGAAGACGGTGGTCCAACTGAAAATAGTCAGATGGATACTTCTTATATACGGTGCAATACAGCCAGTGGACCTGGCGGAGCAATCTTGAAACTCCATTTTCGCTAAACAAAGGTATGGCACTAAAACCATGATATGTTTCCGAAGCAAGCCATAGTGGATGGTTCCGGAAATTTCGACTCATGTGGTGTTCTTTAACTTCCATCTAAATTTACGTACACCGCTCTTTAGTCATCACCTCCATAGAAACCCCACCACACTGATCTGGATTAAACCCATCCTCTTCGGCTCAGCAGCGGGGCACTTCATCAACTGGGTGGCCAATAAAGTAATCCTAAAAGTTACCGCCGTCTATAGGGCATTACTAAAATACACCACCAATGAACTGACGGAATTCCCTAACAGGAAATGGTACTTTAATGCTGTTATTGCATCGCCTTGTCTGTTTAAATGAGTACCTATTGTTTGTGAATGTAAGTTAAAAGAAAGAAAGTGCGAAATAACATAATAGGACATAATAACTAGAGTTAAAGGAACAGGGACGAGTTGACAAGATGTCCTTGTCGCACTAACGCTAGTATCCATGCCCTATGATGCCTGATACCAATAATAATTGTTGCAGTTTAACATCCTTTAACCACCATATGATTATGATAAACGCCGCAGTGGTGGACTCCTGAAATTTGGACCACCTGTGGTTCTTTAAAGTGGATGCCTGATACCAACTAGCCACACTTTCTGCCTCATATAAATGTTTCGAGAAATAACATTTCTCCTACTCACTAATACGACCAATGAAATATCTGGACAAATTGTGCATACGTGCTTCAATATACGGCGAAAGAATAATCATCGCAAGGCCAATGAAATGCGTATCCACCGTGATTGCGCCAGCTAGTTTAGTAGCGGTCTCGAAACACGTCCTTCCTTCGGGGAACCAAAAATACGGAAACATTTAGGTTAGTTTTGTGAGTGTGGACTTTTTGTTTTGTGCGTTTCAAAAGCTTTCATTCAACTAGTCATCGTCTTCTCATTCCACTTTTCCTTCTGCCAACCACAAAGCCAAACGATCTGTCGGCGGCCAGGTAGCGTGAAGACGACTCTGTAGCCGTCCAACTAACTTCCCATTCTTCCTCGAAACTCGTTCATCATGCCTTGGAACGTTGGAACTGCGCTCACAGTTTCGCTCGAGACGGTGGGGCTCACACGAACGTTTTTCATTCAAGGATTTAGGGGTCCTCCTCGGTGTCGTATGTTTTTAAACAACGCTCAGGCGTTCCCTTTAGCCATTCTTTCGTGCACCCCTTTATCTTACTTTTAAGTAAAACGTTTTAAGAAAGTGCCAGAAACGTCCACGCCTCATTGGGGAGAAATCCGGTTGCACTGGAAAAAAGACTTCCCACTTTTCACATTTCATCCAGCTCATTGCATGCTTTGGTTCACTGCGCCTTAGATTGTAGGACTGCGTGAAGTTCTCGACGTAGAACTCATCGCTCACCCTCTTTGCAAATCAAAAGCGATAGCTCTCGAGGAGTCCATAAACATGCCAGTGTTATGGTCTTGCGGCTGAATATTCGCACCACCCCGCCAGAATGATGAGTTATCTACGCAAAAAAAAAAGTAATAATAATAATAATAAATAAATAAAATCGCGGTGACCGTATATTCTTTGTCCTGGAGAAATAAAAAGACGGCCGCTTGATGCGCTGTGCGAAGGACTTAGTAAGACAGCCTATTTATTCGGAGAACAGGCCTTTCCATCGAAACCTCTTTTAATTTCCGGTACTGTTGAAAACTGACGAGAATGATGGGCTATACGGTAGGCGGTGCTTACTATTTTACCGAGAGCGAAGTATGTTATCCTAAAAAGAGTTCAGATTCAAACTTTCGCACTGTGCTACTACTACCCTTAAAGTCTCATTTATCTAACCTAATATCCGGAGTTTAACGTGCGAAAACCACGATATGATCATGAGGCAAGCCGTAGTTAGGATCTCCGCATATTTTGACCATCGGTTGCACTTTGTCGTGCACTGACATAACACAGTACACATAGACTACTAACACTTCGCCTCCATCTAAATGCGACCGCAAGACTTAAAGCCGAGACTTTCGGATCAACAGCGCATCACCGTAACCAATGTCGATACCTACAAGGTTTTGTTGGCTATGTTCATAGGTGGAGATCAAACATTTCTGATATAGAGCATTATTGCGCGATTGTTGGTACATGCTGAACTTCTGAAAACAGTGCTAGGGCGAGGCACAGAAAGAAGTGACAGCGCTTGCTCTGTCGCTTCTTCCTCTGTCTCGTCTTAGCGCTGTTTTCAGAAGTTCAGACCTTTCTTTGTCAGTGAGCTGCATGACAACAAAAATATTTGGTGCTCGTGTATTCAGTATTTCAATTGTGTGGTAATTATGTGGCTTAAGCCTCCTGACTAGGCCCTAGAACTTTGGTAAGGCCTAGTCAGGGTTTAAGTCCTCCTTTTGCCTCATGTCGCGGGCAAACCCTGTATACTTGTTATGCCCAAAATTAAAAAAAAGAAAAAAAAGAATATCAGCGCGCCTGTTTGGGCCAGAAACACTGCACAGCCCTGCGGGTTAAGGCGTGTTTTGTACCGGCCAGGTAAGCAGACAGTCGGCCTGAAATACATCTTCCAGCCAAATAAACATCTCGTGAATACAACCATCCTAGGATAATTAAGCATGTGCCTCCAAGCGAAGTTTTCCATAAGATACATCTGTGTGTCGTGCTGCTACATCAGCCGACAAAAAAAAAAAAGAAAAAAATCTGGAAAGAAACATATCTTTCGTGTCGTCAGTTTTTCGGGTAATTTCAAGCCTGCGACATGTATTTGGAAAACACTACATTGCTATTTGCGGGAAACTGACTACACTTTTCAGCGTACTTCGTTCACGTAGGCTTTACATTCACTTTCCTCAGCTGCCATCCTGCTTCCGGAGCAAAGTTGTTCGCATCGGTCTTCGACCTTGTCAGTGTCTTCGCGAATTCACGATCATTTGATGGCTTTACGGACCATGACACGATATTTGCAGTCTTATATGTTGTTGTCCACTTGGTCGTCTACGATTCATATTTAAAGACATCCGCCCGCCTCAGCGCTGCTTTGCGCGTGTTTTCAGTTCTGTATAACTTGTACGTCACAGCGGTGCATGTAGCTGTTCGTGCAGGAAATAGTCTACTTTCGCGAGGATGCATTCGTGTCTCTTGATGCGCTGCACGTCAAGGGGCCTTTCACCTTTTCATCAGAGCCAGCGTCACCTTCATGACCAGATCCTATCGACAACACGTGGTTACCTGTAGGGATTAGGCCCACGTGTTGTCACAAGTGAAGTTTCTGTGTCGCGTTTCAGTTTTTTCGGCAATATTACTTTAGATCTGCAACATTATAGGATATGTTTAGGAAAAATATACAATGAAATGTTTAGGGGAAAAAATGATGCATTTCCACGAAGTGAATTATCGGTATTATTTGGAGTACGGAAAAACCGACAGATAAGCGAATTCGGATGACCCATTAATGAATAGGTATCTAAAGCTCCTTCTTAGTATCATCATTACCCACATCGTTAGCTTCAGCTTGTGTTATGTGCACTGCCGGCGGAAGCCCCTTATAATTATCTAAAAATTTGTCTAATCTTGTACGAGCATCAACGTTAAATAACGAACCACGAAACGTCGCTTCCCTTTACGAGGCCTCCTCACGGGCAAGAGGTATTGCCAACGTGGAGGATTCTGCGCACCCGAAAAATTCTGTCTTTGCAAAAAGTTAATCTGTTCGGTGATCGCAGGAGGTGCCTTCAGCGGCGCCTTTCCAGACGATGATGTACGCAACAAAGAAGTTGAAAGACACCACGCTGGTCCCGCCCTACAATAGAGTTCTCGGGAAGGCTGCAGCCGCAGTTCTTCCGGGGATAGTGGAGATGTGGCCGATACTAAGCTACAAGCGGCTTTTAGAAATTGCAAGAACATAAGCTTCACTGTTTCTCCCTTACGCATTATCTTCGCTGCGCCAGCACATAAGCGTAACAGAGTATTTGGAGAATGTGCAGTCGTCACGGGTAAGCAAGAAAGCAGACAGCCAACAAATTGGGCTAGGACTTCCTGTGGGCGTGTTACTTTCTCGGATCCTATCTTCCAGCGAGCAATTCATCTGGACACGCTCGATCTCCCCCCCCCCCCCCCCCCAAACATGTAGTTCAATCGATCCTCACACAAACAGAGCCGGTAGTTGATATATATATATATATATATATATATATATATATATATATATATATATATATATATATATATATATGTCGTGGAAGGCTCCTCCGGTGACGGCGTCGTCGTTCGGCTACCGCGGGTATTTGTAGCAGGTCAACTTCCGGCGCCCTTCACTGCAGGCGCCTGCTGATCGCTGCATCTACGCACTGAACCCTAATGGGACGCTTCTGCTGGCCTTAATGGGAGCCGGCATTCAACCCCGCTCAGTCCAAATGCGGGGCGCCACCAGCAACGCCACCGATGCGAAAAAACACGCCCTCCATCTACTTGCGTTATACTCTCGCTTCTGCGATTGGAACAATGGGCGAGGACGCGTTCTGCCCTATCTTTTTTTCAAATGACCTTAATCAACGAAGCCGACAATCCCATTCTGAGACATCGTTAGTAGGGCAGCGCACCTCACTAGTGGGTCAGCTGCAAACGGCGTGAAAGGAGGACAACGCTGAAATGCACGTTAGAGACATTAGGCAGCTGTGACGTCGTAAAGTAACGGTTCGTGGCGGCAAAAATACCATACCACAAGGAGAGTTTTGTTGCACTAAGTCTATAGGATATAGATATTTAGCTTTCACACTACCGTTTAATTAGGTGATAGCACTTGTGCACGTGTACCTGCAATCGGCAACAGCCGCAATGGCACGCATCGTTCGAGGAACATATTGCACATCATGGGGACGAACCGAAGCCTAGGGAGCGACGCATACTCACCATGTGCTTGGCCACATCGCACGCTCTCCTGGTCTCAAATAAACCAGTAAAGCGCGAAGATCTATCCGACGATTTCTTGCCGCTCGCAGATTCCCATGAGAATAATGCCCTTGTAGTTGCTTCAAGTTATGGCTCATATATACGGACAGGGCTGCATATAGTCACTACACGTAGCACTAACGAATAAACGAAGCAAGCAATATAAACGAAAGCACTCTCTGACACTGTACTCTAGGTCGGCTACACATCACAAAAAGGGCCCCAAAAACTTGCAGATCAAACACCACCCGTCTTTCTTTGTGCTATTGTTGTATTTTGTTGAAAGCTTGCACTTCATTGGATTATTCAACGATTGGACGCTAGATATGTTCTGACGCATCTTCTTCGCCTCCTTTTGCCGTTTTGGTGCAGAACTGCACGGACGTTTCGTGGCTTTCAGCTTCGTCAGCCGGGCTTCATGAGGCGATGAATTGAAAACTGTGCTAGATTCGAATTTTCTAGCGCTTCTTTTTTTTAATTTGGTATTGGAGGAAAACTCGATGCCGAGACGTGTTTGTGAACGGCTCGACATGGAGATTCTCGCAATTTTGCGTTCGCCTCTTGAGAGCATCCTTGGGAACGCGAAAAAACATCGATGCAGCGCGATTGGAGTGAGTGTCCTGAACAGCAATCAGTGCTTTTTCACGTCTTTTTCCTCACAGGAAGCTCTATATGATATTCTCTTGTGCGTCCGAACCCTCCTAAACAATAAAATATAATATATAATGAGTGTAAGTAAATGGTTCACGTAATAAGACACTCTCTAAGGCAATTCAATGCCTTTTTGTCGCGTTTTGCCCCCCCTCACATGCCCAAATTCAAAAAAATTTCCGCTTTGGCCCCGCGCACCAAATGAACTAAAATTTTAGTGGTATGTAGCTAGCAGTATAAAGTAACACTTTAAATACTTAGGTTGTTGTACTGACGCCAGAGTAGCTTCATGCACGGATCCGAAAATTTGGCCGAGCAGAATTTCGCCCCTTTTTGACGGGTCACGAACACACTGACACCAGCCGCGTAATTTTTCCCACGCGAACGTTGTGAGCAATCATCAACTTTTACACATAAAAAGGTGGGCGACTGCCAGCACCTCTCGCTGAAATATAGAAACAAAGAAAAGTGCTTTCTCTATTAGCTACAGAGGTCGGCAAAGCCAAAATGTCACGTTTTGCCCCGAGTCTCATTTTGCCCCGCCTTACCCTATACAGTTCGGTAATCTTGTTTAGGGGCATAGGCAGAAATTTTTTTCAGGGGGGGGGGGGGGGGGGGGCACACATCGATCTGAAGTGGGGGGCCCGGCAGGCAGATGTGGTCGAGTGTCATTTTGGACTCTGTGTGCTATGACAAAAAAAAATGGGAGGGGGGGGGGGGGGGAGAGGGCACGGGTTTGATGTGCCATCCCCTGGCTACGCCATTGATCCCGTTTATAACTCTGTCTCATTCTGTCCACCATGCAGCGCTGCGCTGGGACCATCAGATGCCAAGACTACTGCAGGGGACAGTAAATACTGCTTTCCATCGGTGCCTCGGGCATAAAAAGAAATTTTACTACCGACCAGTTTTACTGCGTCTGCGTCAGCACTTCTTGACACCCTCGCTTTTGAGAGCTTTAGCGACGAACGGAGCGGAGGAAGGCTGGCACCCTCTCGCAATACCTGCGTGAGTTCATCTGGCGGCTCGAGGGTCGGAATTGATGGGACAATTGGCTCCGGTAATGCCTAGCTATAGACAGATGCGCAAGCGAGATAGAGTGGTGCAGAGATCAATAGCCTAGTTTCAGAATGTGCGAAGCACTTGTGGAGAAAGAGTAGATATATCACGTGTGTTCGGCCATCGCTCGTGTAATACAGAGTTTCCGAACGCTTGAAGTTTTTTTGTGTTTTTTTTTGTTTTTTACAGAAAACCGTTAAAAAACTCTCGTGGTATTTGTCCTGCTTTCTAACAAATTAGATGCATTAGCTACACGCATCAGTGTACAGATTAGAAGCTGGTAATTCAATGTTTTAGGGTTAGTGGTTACGTTCCGTCGCCATGACAACCGATGTAACAATTGCACGTTTGATTGATGAACGAAGAGCGTGGAAAATATATCGGAATCACTGAAAATGGTGTGGTTTTTTTCCACAGCAGAGAAGGCGTAGACACGCATCACACGAAGTAAATAGGTAAACATTACGGGGCAAAGACTTCGCGAATCTAGACACAGGATCGCAGAAGTCGTGGACACTGTTTCCTACCGATTCGCCAAACTTTTTCGCCTGCGTTATTGTATTTCTTTACGACTGATAGTGCCAATATGTCATTAGTTTTCTTCCAACAGATCGAAGTTTCTGTGGAAACGAGAGAGTTCTCACAGTCGCGTAAAGTTTCTCTAGTCACTGAAATTAGGAAGACAGATGATTGCGATGTCTGAGAAAATGGTGATGACGTGTAGACAGCAACAATGTGCATTGAAGCCATAGCGCTAATAAGACAGGGACTACAGAAAGAGGACAGGACGTGCGCACGTCCAGTCCTCTTTCGGTGGTCCCTGTCGCTATGGCTTCAATAAACGTAACAAACCAACTAGCCCAAAAGTATGTTCTCTTGGAACAAGGTGAGTTGTGGGGGGAGTCTGCAGCAAAGAACACGCTTAGAAAAGTTACTCTGAAAACTGAAAAGCACATACCGGGGAGTGAGAGGGGGGAGGAAGGGGGGGGGGGCTTCTTTGACGTGAATTCCGAAACGATTACCCATGTGTCGTTGACAAGTTTCTCAGGGCTCCCACGACAGCCGGGACGGCTGTCGTGGGAACACAGCTCCTTCACAGGAACCAAGCCGACGTGGGACACTTGTTGGCATCCCAGCACGACAACAAAGCCTATAGAAAACCACCCAGAAGCTGCAGACATAAAGCTCCAAGGACGTGCAGAGCCGTCGAGATGGCGACAGCTTGACGGCTGTTCCAATTCCCTGGTCACGGCGGTTCTCTAATTCTTTCCCGGATTTTTTCGAGCCCAACCATTTTTGATTGTGGATTTAACGCAGCGCTGGCCATTTGGGCGTTTGGCGACGCTTCGTGATAAGGGGGGCCAAAAGGAAGTTCTAGACAGTAATTTGAAGCAGTGGTGAATCTTGGTACGTTAATACTGATCTTTGCTCACTGCCTAATAATGAAATATTACTGTTAAAATATAACTAGTGTCTGTCGACGGTCGTTACATACCCCTACTAGCTTTGAATTGAAATCGTTTTAATAGTGATAGACTTCCCAGGAACTTACTAGTGGTATTGTATCAACGACTGACCAACAACCTTTATGTCACTTCGAAGCACTTTTCTTTACACTTTAATATGACATGTTTATGTGTTTTCTGAAAGTTTCACAAAGAACGTTTCTTTTAGTTAGACACCCTAGTAACAGTGTGTTATACAATGGGCCACCAACTTCGAATTGAAGCCAAGTTTCCCTTTTTTCTGTTCACATCTTGCGTGTGTCCTACACTTTAAGCACAGCAACGCTTAATGAAGGGGCGCGTTTTCGCTATTTTGTGAGCCTATAAATGAAATACTCAGTGTACTATATGAATGAGCTTTCTTAGGCTACAGTTTTTCAACTGGAATAAGTTATACAACGCTCACAGATTTATATGAACGTTTTCACGTGCTTCTGTATAATAAAGCGCACAATGTGTCAGTTGATCAACAAACAGTGCTACCTATATTGCAGCTACTTAATGCTTCAAATCACTATTCCGCAACTCGAGGATGCCGTATACATAAGAAAGTGCGATATGATTTAAATATTGATGAACAGTGCAGGATATTAGATCAGCAGATGGTCTTTTAGGGCAACATGTTCGCGGACGATAGGGCCAAATAATAACAAAAAATAAAAGAACAAATCCCTGTACAGCCCCCCTGTCATGACTTGAGTTAGAGCTTGCACACATTTCGGACCATAAAGAAAATCACTTGACTATGTCTCCAGTTAATACCTTGAACGCTGTCAAGTTAGCATCACCATTACTTAGCATGACACCGTGTCGCAGCTGGCAGTGGAGTCAAACCAAGCGTTAACATCACGGAACAATTAAGACGCCAAGGATAACGGGAACTTGTCGGCTGAATTGTCAGAAAATACACGTCTGCCTTTGCTGGAAAGCTCTGCCGTATCAAATGGATGAGCAATAACAATACATAGAGAAGTATGGTACCAAAGGAAATTTTAAATTTCTTTTGCAAAACCCATACTAAAGCCCTAGATTCGGCAATACCTAGCAGGCGTACACCTCACGGTTCGCAAGGATAATTTTAGGGGCGAAGCTCCTTAAAGTGTGGGTCTGTCTCTCCTCTGTAGTATGTAGTAGTAGTAGTAGTAGTAGTAGTAGTAGTAGTAGTAGTAGTAGTAGTAGTAGTAGTAGTAGTAGTAGTAGTAGTAGTAGGTAGCCACGTATAGTGGGATGTACCCACTAAACGTGATAAAGATGACGATGACGCTGATGACCATGAAGTATAAACGCGTTCCAGACCACACATTCTCTTTCTGCCATGGAAGAAAACGATCGTGAACGTCATCTCGCCCTCCGAAGGCAAAACGGCAACGCCGACAACAAACGTTCCCCTGAGCTTAACGTCATATATGAGGAAAACAAAATCAGGGGAACCCCCTCCTTGTGGTCCGTAGAGCTCTTGAACAAAATCATCATCGGTAACCCATATGTAAATAATAAAATATTGTGTATATACTTTATCAATATGTAAATAATGAAACATTGTGTATATACTGTATGTATAATCACACCACACCCTGGCGTTTGTGTGTCAGGTCTTTGTAAGATGATCGAGTGGGCAAAACTTACGGGGATTGACGGTTTACCAGATTACCTCCGGAGCTTCGCCCACTCATCATCATTCACTTCGTGAGTATGGCGTGATTTTTTTTAGCGGGAAACAAGATTCGTACTCTCTTCGCCACTCCGAAAGCAAGGGGTATTATTTTCGTCAAATATAAATAAAAAAGAAGTTGTAGTCTTTCATCTTGCCGTCTCTTTTGAAGTTCCGGCCCAGACATCTACTTAAATGCTTCTGTCTCTACATTACGACTGTTCGTTTACTCATTTGTGTGCCGCAGAAGAAGTTGATTGAATAACAGAAACAACGGATCGGCACATGTATGTTGCACTTTGACAAAGAAACCAAAAGCGCAGTGTGGCGCCTTCTCCGTGTTTGTTTGTTTTTAATAACCAACAAGTCTTAAAGTAAGACCTACAGCCAGCGTCAGCGGTTTGTGGCCCACAAGACAAACGAAAGAGCTAAATATTCCCGCTACTTCAGCCGGCAGTCTGATGTTTGGCTTTAGATCCTTTGGCGTCAGTTCAGATCATGGTATCAGTCTGGAGTGCGTGTTTATTGGTGTAGGCTAGTGTACATCCGCCTTTGCGAAGGAAATGCCGCAGACTTCTAAACTTCTATCCAACTGTAAGTGGCAGTTGTCAGCTTACTCTCTGCATATTTTCCTCTGTGTCATCATGCATTGTGTTTGTGTACGCTTTTCAAGGAATAAAATTAATTCGAGAAAATGTTGCTTGAGTTTCAATTAAGCGAGTGGAACATTTT
>JALIZH010010305.1:0-41711 GCA_030522465.1 Rhipicephalus appendiculatus | reverse complement strand
AATATAGCGGAACAAAACAAGGACAGAGAAAGATGCACACAGGACGACCGCTAGACTTCAACTGTAAATTTCACTCTGGACACGTGCGCCAGCCATTTTTATAGGAAATTAGTGCTTGCAGTCTTCATTTTCGAAATCATTTCTATGTAGAAATTTACGAGAAAATAAGTAAAATAGCAGTAACCTTGCTTGACCGTCAATGACAGAAAAAAAAAACATCAGCTTTTTTTGCTTGTCAACGCATAAATCTATCGGGGCCATATCGGAGTCGGCGAAACTCACTTTGTGCCTTGTCGCAAATGTTTTGTTCATGCTAGCCTTCTAACTGTCGTGACGAAAGGATGGCTAGATCGCTTGTCAGCGGTCGATCGCTTGGCAAGCTGTTTTTTGCGTGAGCGTGTCGCTAAGGGTGTTTGAGAAGCATTACAGTGCCGGCCGATAAGAAAAATTCGACGGTAAGAAAAAGACCACAACGGTGTAGTTCACTTCGGCGTTATTGTGGTCCCCTCGCTTTTCCGTTCTAGTGCGGTGATAGTCAGTTTTTTTATTATGATTTTTCGTTAAATTTTTTGCGCGTTCTTGTATATACAACGTCATCTGGCGATGGCTGGCGTTTTATAACCAAGCTGGTGTCGGAGCGCTAGCCTCCACATTTCGCGCGTTTTAGTGAATGGATTTTGAGGTATCCTCCTAACTAGACGAGCTGGCGAAATGGAAATTGTTGGCGTGTGTCCCGCGGATTCATGAATAATTCATTAAGCAACTGCTCAACACAAAGTGCGTCTTGCTGTAGTCTCTGCTGCACTGAGTGGCGACGCTCTTAGCAGCTTTTACTGACGCTGGAAAAAAAGTGGATTTCTGTACCTCGGAGAAAGCAGTATGACAAGGTTGGCCTCTTCTAGTGTTGCAGCTGACAGCAAGGCCTAAAAGCGTTATTTCTCCAAAGAGTAACAAAAAATAAAAATAACAAAAGCCTTGGTTCACTCTTTACGTGTATGAGCGCTCTTTGCCAACGCGACGTGATCCCCTCGTTCGCATATCGTATAATACATCATAACCTCTCGGAGTTTCACATATAAGCTGTTTACGGGTTGAAACGCGCTAATTTAGGGCTGAGTAACTCACGTATACTTTCGTTTTCAGCGTCTTAAGTTTGTCTTGTATTGGCGCAATGTAGGCTGACACCCTTACATTGGAGCTAACACTATCGCTCGTGGACAGATTCTTAGCGTGGACTGCGCATTTATCTGGTAAAATATGCGCATACTGGACTTTATACCAAGCGTTTTTATGTGGCGTTTTAATGTCTGAGGATTCTATATTTGGAATACATGCCGTTGAAGTAAGTGTGTAGGGCTGAAATTGTGTTCATGCAATTTTTCCAGCGCAGTGCTCATACGAGTGAGCTCGGCATTCGTTCATATAGGAATGAAAACACAGTTTTTAAACCCTTTATGATGATTCTGTAACAAACACACAAAGGTGCTATCAGGCAGCGCCATACTAATTGAGACAAAAGGACAAATGTGATTAAACCCACTATGTTTTCGGGAACCATGCGCAGCGGAGAGACAAGTGAAGGAGCAGGAGTAAGAGGAAAGTTAGAGATATAAACCAGTCTCGAGTAAATGGTATGCAACCCTACACCTCGGAAAGGGGTGGGCGATTTGTGATTGAGGTATACAGAAAGATAGAGAGATAAATAGTGTGGGGGAGCACACACACACACGCACACGCACAAAGTCAGTTCTCACAGTCACACTAATTTTATTGGTCTATAGCCGCCTGTGCAAATATGGTGTCTTCAAAAATTTCAACAGTACCTTATTTGCCTTCCCTTTATATGGCTTCTCAGGACATTCGAAAATGATAACGGAGGTCTGTGGTCTAGGTGAGCTAGAGCGATTCCGAGTGATTCTCTCTACACATTGAATGTGTTGCAATGTCTCCTCGCCATCGTAGTCGTCTAAAGGAGGGTTGTCAGTGGTTCTGATGGGTAAAGGAAAAATGGCTTCGTGAAAGACAAAGCTTCAAAAACATAACGGGAGATCAGATAAATCCTGACGAAGACGGGAAACTTAGTGCCATATAGAGCACGCGCATCTAACCATCTATCCAAGTGCCAACATCTTTCGATTATTCTAAGCTCTGCTAAGGCTGACGTTACAGCGAACAGGCGTATTCACGAAGGTTGTACTACCTAATGGCTCATGAAGTGCATGGTTCGTTGTCCCAAGAAACTGACTACATTACCCCATCTAACCGAAGGCGTCCTTCGACTCGAAACTTTCTCTCTGGCCTTTCTTTTTTTTTCTGGCCGTCTTTGTTTTGGCTTTGCGGTTGCATATAGCGTCGCCGAGAGAAGCCTTCGCAACGCAAATCGATGCTACCGGGAGTTCATCATAAATGAGAAAAAAAATGCGTCTACAAACTTTACCTTCCCAAAGGTGATTGCGGCATCCGACATACACGAAGGAAGCTTTTTTGCTAGGACTAAGTATCGAGACGAGACGCTTGCAACACGGACGAGTTGCTCACTTATCATCCATCTTCTCATAGCCGTCGCTGCATTTTGATTTTTATACCGAAATACATTTGCAGCGAAAGCGAACATTCCCTTACATTGCCCTAGGCAGACAGATGGCAGCGCATATCAAATAGAGGTGGTGAAACAGTCCACCACGACCGGTGTGTAGGGGAGCCAAAGAGCGGTTTCCAAAGTCGTCTATCAGCGGTTCAACTGATGCATTTTGCGGAACACTGGGCTCCTTTTCGCAAATATTGTGTTACACAAAAGCAGGGGTTGCGAACTGCTTACGTGAATTCTGGTATCGGGTTGGCTTCTTAGAAAATCTTGCGCTATGTTTGATGGGTGTGAGTGCTTTGTAACACTTGCAGTCTCATTGTTGTTTCAGCATCAATATTTCTTCCCTGCTTCCTTTTTTTTTTGCCATGGTTGTTCGTCGCCGCTACTGATTCTTGGTGCGAGGTAACTGTGGTGTTTCTAGAATCAGAACTACAGACTGTATTCACAGAAGAAACAGGCACGGTCCCTCATTCATTCGCCTAAGACACATTGAAGATGAAATCCATCCGGTGTGATTATTTTACTGTGCACATTATGTCCATCTCCAACGTTTAGCAATAACTGTCACTGATTAATTGCAACTAAAAAAGTTGGACACTTTGTAAATTCCAAAGTGTGTTCGGCGAAAGCCTGTGCCCATTCGACTATGTCATGTCTTTGTTTTCTTTTTGTTCTACGTTTTTCTTGGTTTTCTTTGTTCTTCTTTTGTTGTCTTGTTTTGTTCTTGCTTTTTTTTTCGTTGTTCTTTTTTTTTGTTTGTTTTGTTTTTGCACTCTCAGAAATCACGTGATTGATGAGAGAGTGTAAGGGGCAGAAACCACAGCTGCGGCGGCGCAACTGTTGCTATGCGCCGCTGTGCCATCACGTCATTGCTGGCGTGAACCTTGAGCAACGACATGCAGACATTTCACTTGATGTTCAAAAGTTATCGCGAATCCATTAAAGAGTATTGCGTCACAAGTGTTGCGGCATACGTGGCGGTACCGGCTGCATTAACTTTGGCACCCGCTCTAGTTTTTCAACGGATCAACTTTTTCGAACGCTCGTCTCAGCGCTAGAAAATGGCTGTAAGTAAACACGCGTTGCATCGCTCCCAGAAGGAGACGTAAGCTCAACTGTAATGGGAATTATAGCACTAATCACATTATAAAATGCTAGAACATTCTAATGCAGACGAGTCGTTAAGTGTTATAGGCAATGTTAAGTGAAGCAACGCGAAATATTGTGAAGAACAGAGGAATTGACACTATCAGAAAAAAAAAGGGTACTTTGACTCATTTTTTATTAGTCCTGGCTTCCCACTTATGACACTCTTTAAAGAGGCACATGAACTGTCTTTCAAGATAATTATGTTCTCGTCGGAGAGTCTTGCTGCCCAAAAGTGAGTGAACGTGCCTCTTTAATGGGAATTATATATGTGGCAAGTCAGGCCACACCTGAAAGAGCAACATAGAGTTTTCTTTTTGTCCTAGAGTGTGCAAAGAGCGCTGTCATGTTGTTTCGGATACTTTCGCTCTCACTTCGGTTAAAGCGTGTAATAATATCACAGAGAAATAACTGCTTCTTGGTTACAAAAGCATATAAAGGCTCCATCGGATGGCTGTCTTTCACACTTAACTTAGAAAATTCACTCAGGATTTTCGTTTATTTTGTTGTCTTGGTTTTTACTTTACTTCAGTAACCCTAGATTATTGGGTGAAACAGAACGCTTAAAGTAAACTTTAATGAAGCAGCAATCTCGTTCAAGCAGCTCGTCCGTACTGTTTTACAGTCCCGGTTATCTAAAAAGTGTTGTTTCAGTGCACGTGTGTGAGTGCAGTGCGGTGTGGGTGAGAGTGCGCGCGTGTGTGAGTGGACTGACATCATCACTATCACGATTACTGCCCGTATAAAAGGCAGCCAACCTATGCACACGCTTGGCTCTTTCTTTGTACCTGTTCCTGTTAATAAATCCTTGTTCATGTGGAAGCCTAGGCCTTGGGCCCTGTCTTCTGCGGTCACAGCAAAAACTCCGGTCACTGCCCGCGGTGCATCATCCAGCGAAGGCAGCAATTGGCACTGATGAAATTAAGCTTGAAAAGTCGACGTCTGCGCGTGTGATGAAGCACTTCTTGTTGTTGATGCTTTGCCACCTTAACGAGTTATTCAACAGAACGCTTTGCAGTATGGATAGAAAGAAGGAAAAAAGATCAGTCCGCGCTCATAATTTTATGCAGTGAAACAACCCAGAACGGTGCTCATCAACTGTGAAATAACACTCTGTGTCAGGAGATAACGGGAGACATTGACCCAGGAGGCGAAAGAAGTGAAATTAGAGCACACACCCAAGCAGTTCTGCGAAACTAGTGGCAAATGTACAGCTTATTGGTGCCCAAGTGATTAGGCTTCATACCATAATCATCACATGAGAGTGACGAAAAATAAAATTGTACAAAGAATTAGGCTGGGAGCAGCATTGGTTTTTGTACGTAGTCAATACAACCTTCGTCACCAGACTGTAGAGATAGTTATTTCATTTTCTTCCTATCTCACGGTTTTATAAAATTTATGTGCGGTAAGTAAGTTGGCTCCGCAACGGTAGTCAGAGGTTTCTCTTACAAGCAACGACAGAGCGTTAAGAGAGGCTCGAGCTATTAATCACCGAGAGACAGTCTCTCCTCCGGACACCCTGTTGCCACTCCAGGGTGCGGTGTGGAGGACAGCCAACACTAGCCCACTTGCGGGAATGTCAATTCAGGCAGAGTTTAACACGCCTCATATTCTTGCGCCAAATTTCAGGATGGAGCAGTGGGCGACCTTGCTTGCCAGCAAGGAAGAGAAGACTCGAAGGATGCCCCAGGCCCGACGGGCTGCTGACGCTAGTGGAGTCTTGCGCTAGGGGATCCTTCCCACTTTCTCCTCCGATCCCTTTCTTTTCAATAAACGTTTTTCAATTCAATTCTTACACAAGCACCTGCGCTCGCAACGATGCCCACGTATACGTACACGTGATATCAACGACATATTTATGTGTTATGAATCACTCGCTGAACGGTAACTGTGTGTCCAATTCAAAAAGACAGATGTTTTGAGAAGTAAAAATCCTTCATCAGATTTTCTAAAAACTGCAAGTGTAGAGAACGAGCTTGATCAAGCGCACGGAATATTGTGTGCGATAGATTCCGGTTACCTAACTTCTCACACCACTTTCCCTCCTAACACATCGTGATACTAAGTAGGCTTAATAAAGTTCATGTGTTTAATTCCAAACATATTTTTAATAATTTACATAATGTGATGAAGCTTTCTTATGTTTCATTTCACATCGTTTAACAAGACTATGCTAACGTTTATTGCTTTTGTGTAATACCAAAATACATATTTGTGACATATTATGCTACTGCGAGTTTCAGAGGTCTGCATGCCAAACTGTAATTAGCAGCAAAGGGCCTGTTGTCACGCTGTATAGAATTAGAATTGTCCTGAATTCTTGCTCCTGCAAGAACTCAGGACAAATAAGCTTCAAATTCAATTCAGTTATCTGTAACTCATTTACGTACAGCTTTATGTGAGCGAACTATAGATATTGACGGCTTCCTCTTTATTTGTTTCTTATCCGCAGGTACCACAGGCCATGGACCTTCCCTCTAAGGACTTCCGCGATTGATCCGACCCTTAAATCAAGCTGTATCTCCTTTCAAAACGTCGCAAGACGTTTCAGACCCGAGTAAGTCAGCCGTCAGTTGCTTTCGATTGACATTTCATCTAGAGACCAAACTTTCCCTATCTAATCTAAACGTGGGTCTTTTTGTGCATTTTTTCTGTAATATTTTATTCTTCAAGCAGTCATGTATTTCACGACTCAATAAAATCCGCAGTAATCAGCGATAAGATCAGCGGTAAATTCAGTACTAATGACCAAGCTAATTAAGCCAAGTGATGCTAAGACCGAGCTAATTAAGCCATGCCTTAGTAAGACCATGCTCATGAATCCATGTAAGGCTAACACCAAGCCAATTAAGGTCATGGTAACTAACACGACGCTAACTAGGAGCGCGCTAATTAACACCAAGCTATTTAGGACCCTACTCACGAAGATCGCGCTCATTAGGATTATGTAATTAGCTGCGTGTTAATTAGGACCTTGCCAATTACGTAAATTAAATAACGTCGTGTTAATTACGACATTACCAGTTAAGACCGAACAAGTGAACATCATGTTAATTAAGGCCTAGGTAATTATGTCATCGTAATTCAGAGCGCACTGACGTGGTCTTCACTCCGAAGCAAACCGAGCAGACTGAGACTGAGCTCCTCTGATGGCACTAGCCTTCTTGGACAAGTAATGAAAGCTGGCCAAATAATTTTTTTATGCAACGAAGCTGCTGCTTAGCGTCCGCCGCATGAAACGCTTGACAGTCACATCGGCAATATTACAGTCACGAGCTGAACTCGGGCCATCTCAGAATCAACGGCTTGTACCCGAGTTCGCACGTCAATCAGTTTGATTGGCAGACGCCCGCGGCGAAGATCGGGTTCGCCCACCGCGTTTGCTCTTGACGAGGAGCAGTGCTCACGCCGCAAGGCCAGAGAGTGGTGCGATTGATCTATGAGCTTAATCGCACGGACTATGTACACAACCACAAGCAAGGAAAGGTTATATCACGTGGCTACGATGTCTGGCATTAAATTTCACCGCGCTCACGAGGTACCACTCACAGCCATAAAGGAAGCGCCCCGGGTGCCATTTGCGGCGAGAAATGTTACTATTTACTTGTTTGTGAAGACATTGTTTCTACCAATTCGTTACTGCAGAAAAATCTTCAGACGTGTAATGCCGGTAGCAGTAACCTGTCCATTTAATTATCTGTAATATTCGATATAAGCGAAACTAGTTGAACTAGAGTGCTGCGTGCGCGCGCTTGTTGCCTTCGAGAGTGGACATTTCCATGCTACAGGTGGAACGAAAGAACTTGCCCAAAAGAGTACAAACGCCTGTGAGCACTCCTGTAGGAGGAGCGACGTTCACTTGCAAAAGAGATAGTGCGACACCCACGCTGGCGTTGCTGCACTGTTGGTGTATTTGCTGAGTGGCGACACACACGCTTTCGCACGCGGTGTTCTTTATTAAACCACCTCAAATGCCGCACATGCGTTTGTGACGCCACGCGTGTTTCTGTAGCCGCTCTACGCAAGGCTCCTTTCGCGCTCTCCGCACTGTATTCCTGTCATGACCGCTTGGGGTGAACTCGGAGCAAAATCGGGCGCCCGAGAAGCTCGGCCATCCTGCATAGCACCCTGATTTGCAATTATTGTTCATATGCTTGGAGTTGGGAGTTTTCTCATTTATCCAGTTTATATCCCAACCAGGCAGACTTCTGCCAAATGTTCACCTTTAATACTGGTTTAATTTTACCAGTCTGATAGGATCCGCTGTGGTTAAGGTATTGATTTCCTGTTTCATGTTTTCAGTTTTGAACAGCTAAGCATCACAAAAATTAGCAACTCAACTTTCCCGACATTCGTGAAGTAACCACAGAAGAAGAACATTTTACAATATTTTTCGCAATTGCGCGGTCCCTGGCCAGTATTGAAGGCGAACAAGTTCTGATGATTTTTATTTTATCTATAACTTTTTCAGCATGACCAGGTTAGAGACTGTGACTGTCTTTCGTAAACGTAACAGACAACTTCTGTTCCTCTTAATATTTTCTTTGTTCCTTCTATTGCGGAACACATTTTCCTTGGTACAAAGAGTAAAGCCCTCGCAAGAATCTCTGGAGCTGTCAACCATGCGCACCTCAACAACCCAGACTGTATTGGTGTTATTTGCTTTCTTTCTTTTCGCTCTCTTCCACTGCAACACCGTTTTTTTTTTTTCATGTCAGAATTATGCAAGCGTTATTAATGCTCCTCTCACAAAGTAAAAAGAAATGACTAAATGGAAAGGACGAACGTATACGCACACATCTGCGAAGCGAAGGTATACCGTCCTTCCGACCTTGTCGCAATTAACGCGAATTATTTATGTCAGACACACCCGGCACGTGTTTGATGGTGCCTGCGTATTCATACGTCACGGTTCTGCAAGCAAGAAGGAAATACAAAAAAAAAAAAAGAACGGCCATTTCACTGTTTTCTTGCCTGTCACGTTTGTGTCACGCGGCCCGCAAAGATGTCGCATAGATCTCGAGTGCAATGTGACCTTGCTCTTCACGATGGGCCACGTGGCTGGCGTTACTCGTTCCGAAAGATGACGTGTCAGTTCTGCGTCCCATTTGCATAACTCGCTGCTAATTATCTTCTCTGATGACACCCCTCACTGCAGACAAGAAAAAGAAAACGCGGGACGTTACCTAGTTAGCAACGGCTGCTTTGACAGTAAAGTCATGCTGTTATGTATAAAATAGGTACTATCTACTTCAACAGCGCGCTATTTCTCTCAAGAGACATCAGGAGACTGCTATTAAATTTTCTGTCCTCTCATTGCTTATTTCACGTTGAGGGAACAGACAGCACGAAAACCGTTCCGTTTTCTGGATCGGCCCCATTCCCTCGAACAAGCGTCTTGTTGAGTTACGCGACAGGAGATCCAAAATAGCTGGTTACTGGACTTAATTCGCAGTGCATTACGCATGTGTTGGAGCACGCGGATATAAAACTCCTGATTCACTGTCTGCCCTTTTGGGACGAACTCAAGAGGACTCAAGAGGACGGTACATAACAGCGGCATCTTACCGGTACCTAATTACGGGGCAGAAACCTGGAGACTTACAAAGAGGGTTCAACTTAAATTGAGGACGACGCAGCGAGCGATGGAAAGGAAAATGATTGGTGTAACCTTAAGAGACAGGAAGAGAGCAGAGTGGGTCAGGGAACAAACGGGGTTAAGGATATCTTAGTTGAAACCAAGAAGAAGAAATGGACATGGGCCGGGCACGTATCACGTCGGCAGAATAACCGCTGGTCATTAAGGGTAACTGACTGGATTCCATAACAAGGCAAACGTGTGAGGGGGAGACAGAAAATTAGGTGGGCAGATGAGATTAAGAAGTTTGCAGGTATAACGTGGCAGCAGAAAGCACATGACGGGGATGATTGGCGGTACATGGGAGAGACCTTTGCCCTGCAGTGGGCGTAGTCAGGCTGATGATGATGATGTTCATGGCACGTGCGATGCAATCCTGACAAGCATGTCTCACAGCGTTCTGTTCCTCCGCTTTCTTACGCTCTATAGGATACGGGCGAAGTGCTACTCACTTCAACGTTGACAGGCATCGGTGTGGCAACGCTAAGTGAGACTGCAATTTTAGGGTAATGATCAAACGAAGTCAGCAACTGCTATCACGGCTGTGATAGATTTTCAAGACTACAGGACTGGACAGCATGCTTTAGCGAAACCATTATGTTACGTGGTTTTTGTATGCACGCACAACTTCCTTCTCTCCCCATCACCCCTCATCACTCTTCTCCCCTCTCCCTTATCCCCGGTGCAAAGAAGCAGGCTAGAGCGCAGTAGCTCAGGCCGACCTCTGCCTTCCAATAAATTACCTCTCTCTCTCTCTCTACTCACTCGCGTACAAAAGTGCTTCCTTCGAAGGTGCGCCGGTCACATGCGTATTCGTATGCGCCGCTTTCCGGCAACTGGCGCTCTTTCCATCGTGGGATATTGTCGGGGATCAGTCGTTCCCGATATGGCGACTAATGTTTCATCGAGGTGACTTCTCATGTCATGTTTTCCTGGCCACGTTTCCACTGACAACACGGAGGCGACAAGAAAAACACCTTTACTTTACGAAGGCCCGGCTACGACTGATCCGTCCTCAGCGGCAGGACGAAAGCGAACCTCGACCGTCATCGCGCCCAGCCCAATAATCGTTCTCTTCCTGTTCTCCTTCTCCAGCGACCCCATACTATACAGTCCGCAAACTTCGAGGTATAGTGCGTTTCCAGCACATGCGGATCTCTTGCAGAGGCATCGCACTTCTATGTGGTCTAGTATAGGAGGCGCATATCTACAGCAAAAAAAGAAAAAAAAAAAAGAAGCGCATTTGAGAATAAATAAACCGCAGCGTGCACTTGGCCTCTTCTAAACCTTGACCTAATATTTCCAAATCAGTGGGATGTTGAGTAAAAGCGCTAAGCCATTTTTTCCTCACCTTAAGCAAGCCGCGCCAATAGCGCGGCAGCTTTTCGTACCCTCAGCGGCAAGCACCGCAGTGCGGAGGAGGAGCGGGCTACGCCCATCTCTGGAATTAAACTCTCTCCTTGCATTTGGGACGGCCGGAGAGAAACCTGCCGGCGCGCAATCTCGGATGCCATGGTTAGCCAGAAATGATGGCGCTACACATACCCGCGCGATATCTCCCGCCCCTTTCGAGTTCGAAATCGCAACTTCCGCTCGAAAGAGATGATCATGTCCTCGGAGCGGAAGCCGCGACTTCAAACTCGAATGGTGCGCGAGGTATCGCACGTATTAGTTCATTGCCGAGGTAAGCATACGACAACGAATTTAATGGATGCGCGCGAGAGCGTAGCCACGACAGAAAAAGCGGGGAAAACGGACCAGCCAAGTGAGTGTATTCGACCCGCCGGTCAGGCGGAAGTCAAACAGAGATTTACTAGCGAAATCGACGCGCGCTCCATCTAGCGTTTGTTCCTGTACATATATAATGTTCATAGAAGTAGATAGCCAGTACTGCAACCAGAATTGACGTTTCACCAACATTACCCATGCATAGGTTCTTTTTTTTCCAAAGCAATTTCGACTTCGTGCGTGGCTCAGTGGTAGAATACTTGATTTCCACACAGAATGCTTGGGTTCGAGTCCTGCTGGGACTCTGATGCATATTGTTTGCATTCGTTCGGTCAATGCTGCCGATATCAGTTTTTCTTACCGCTCTCGTTTAAATTGCCGATGTCCCGTTACAGTGTAAATATAAACTGTCAATTACGTGTGCCGCGCATACCCGCGCATTGCGGTCCTTGGTGTATACGGGTATGAGCCACACTTGTCTGGATGAAAGTGTTTGATGACGTACGTCAAGGGATTTTCACCTTATTCATGTCGTGACCAGTGAGACATATTCGTCTAACTCTCTTACCATCCCATACTAATTTTGGTCAACCCCAAGTTAAGGAGGCGATCGCGAAGGCACCCAGACGTAGGCGGCTAGATAGATAGATAGATAGATAGATAGACCAAAACGCTCGAAGTGCCTGCAGTCCGCTAAGAAATGCCCCGAATTTAAAAGAAGTAGGTGAGAAAAATCCCCGCCAAGCTTTGGTTGCCCCATTTGCCCCAATAGGCTAAGGTCTCCTGGATTTTTCGAAAGCATTAATCAGTTTTACATGTTGCATCAATGTACTTACATGTTGCATCGATGTACTTCAATATGTCGATTTATTTCTACCTTACTGAGGTGTGAAGCGTACTTCTCGTAACGATCCGTCCATTTAAGCGTCCTGTGTATGCTGTTGCTGACGATTATGATTAATTATTCTGGATCGCTTTGTTGTGGGTGAGCCTCTAAACGACAGACTCGTTGCCCAATTCATGTGGTGAGACGACTTGAACAACTCTACCCTTTTGCCACGTAACATTACACCTGCCAACGGTATTCCTCGCATTGAGTGACGTTTGTATAGGATTTTGTCCCGAAGCAGTTTCGATAGAGGGCGGCTTTGAGGTAAAACGGCTGTCTGCCACGCAGAAGGCCTGGGTATCAAAACCGGCTTGCACCGAAGATATTTATTTTTTATTAGATGTGAAGCATCTTATGGCGAAGCTTAATCCGGTGGTGGTGGTGGTGGTGGTGGTGGTGTGCCGCGTGGACACCCTTACTGCGCATGCGCAAACCCTTTAAAAAAATAAAAAACCTCCTCTCCCCCTCTCTCTCCTCTAGGCATCCCTCCCCGCGGCAACCACACCCTCACTGCGCATGCGCCTCCCCTCCTCTCTCCCCTCTTACATTCCCCCCCTCTCTCCTCTAGGCATCCCTGCCCGCGGCGTCTACACTCCCCGCTGCGCATGCGCGTCCCCCCCCTCTTTCTCCTCTCCTACGCTCCCCCCCCTCTCTCCTCCACGGATCCCTGCCCACGGCGTTCACACTCCCACTGCGCATGCGTGTCACCCCCTCTCTCTCCTCTCCTACGCTCCCCCCTCTCTCGCCTCGCGACGCCGACGCAGGCAGCGTCCGCTAGCGAGTTTCTTGGTTGAAAAAACCGACTGCTCGCGCTGCACAACCGTTCACTGGCCACCCCGTATATATGGCAATGGATCTTGACCTCCAAGGTGGTGCCGGTGGGAGATTTCTCCTGTGCGTTGTTGAACAATAAAAATTCGCAGCGTGCGCGTTAACTAAAAGCCGACTGCGGATCTCTGTGTACAGTCGGAATCTTCTGTCTCTCATTGCCCATTAGCAGCGATTGGCATGTTCCAGTAGGAAACACCGCTCCATCACTGCGTGCTTTGCGCCTCCCCAGTTTTCTCTCCTGCGCAACGCTGCGATGAACGCTAGCGTCAACGCCGCCGCCAGTGTAAGCGTTAGCGCCCGCTGCTTCACATCTACACATGGTTTCCTTTACCGGGATATGGTGTAATTTTTTACTCACTTACATGTATCTCAATTATTCGCTCACAACCAACTACGCCGCCGTGACGCCAGCACCGGAATTTCGGCGAAACGAGCTTTTTAACGTTTTCGTGTCAGAAGGAAAATTATGCACGCTGCATTGGCATATTGTACGTTGTTAACAGCAAACAGTAGTGTCGCAGAACAAGTATAGCATTGTTCACGGTGACATTGGACCCACTCGTGAATCGATAATGCTTTGTAAATCCCATATTACGAAACCTTCAAACCTTCTCTGCGAAGCGCACAGCGTATCATTAAATATCTCGCCGCGCACAAGGAACCGTTACGAACTGCTAACAATGTCCATAATGCAAGTCCTCGCGGCGTACACTATTTATACTATTATTCATAAATTTAACCATTACGAGTGGCGGCGCGGAATTTCAGGTTCGGTATTATCCGTTGAAACATGCTTGTGAGACACGCCGTGTGTGATGGTACATTAGACTGGTCGTTTTGCAGCGTGAAAGAGCGCTCCAAAACTACGTTCGGCTGGTTCGTTCGGAGCACCCAATTCGACCTCAGAGGGCGCGACAGACATCTGCTCACTAAGGTCCCTATATCTTCATCATCATCATCATCATCATCATCATCATCAGATTCGTACCTTGGTTCAAAATTTTCTGTAAACTCCGTGTTGTGCGCTCAACGGCTTCGCTGCTCATTCATCACAGAGTGGAATGGCTTCGTGCGCAAGGATGGCCCACTCACACAGGTACACCATACCAAAAATCAAACACCAAGTCTCCCAACAACAAGTTCTTTTAGAAGGGCTTCAAGTTTGCATTTTCCTCTTCTAGCTTACGATTGTCAGCGCTTCACAGCGTTCCCACCGCGTGGACGGCAGGGCACCAGGCTACGGCATCAGGTGTCATCGCACCTATTGTGAGCGCAGTCATTGACTCTTCTTTGTCAACTGGACTTATCATCATCATTTGTACAACTTCTTCACCTGTATATATCATCATCAGTGTGTGTATGCTCGAGCTCGACTCGAATAAAAACGATACCTCATAAGTGGTGGACGGTGCTTCTCCATCCCCAAGTCCTCTCGCGCGTTATCACTGGAGCTCCGCTCGGGTCGTCGCGTACTACCGCCTGACATGGCATCTCAAGACAATACTGCTTCATCCGACGCCGCCGGCCCACTGCAGCCTCCGCCGTCCGCTCTGCCCATCCACAGCCGCCAGCGTGACCCGCCAGTGTTCACTGGTCTACGAGGGGACGACGTTGAAGACTGGTTACAAAACTTCGACCTCGTCAGTGTCTTGAACAGTGGGACAACCCCCAGAAGTTGCGAAACGTCCCCTTCTACCTGTCTGACGTCGCCAAAACCTGGTTTTGGAACCATCACCCAGATCTTCCCAACTGGGACACGTTCGCGCAGCAGCTTCGTCAGATTTTCGGAGCACCCACAGTTCGTGCTGAGGCAGCGAAGAAGAAGCTGGCTGAACGTATTCAACTGCCAGGTGAATCGTACACCTCGTACATTGAGGATGTTCTTGCATTGTGCAAGCGCGTAAACTCCTCCATGTCCCAAAGCGACCAAATACGCCATATTATAAAAGGCATAAATACCGTCGCCTTTAACGCCCTTGCTACGCAAAATCCGACCACCACTCACGACGTGATCACCATTTGCCAGAGACTAGACGAGCTGCAGTCTCTTCGCCTCTGCTATGACACCTCGGACATTCGTCTTCCTGCGGCCCTCGACATACGTACGCTGATCCGCGACATCGTTCGTGAAGAGCTACATGGGCGCTGCTCTTCCTGCGCTCCGCCAGCTCCTCCACCTTCAGCTCCAACCAACTTGCGGGACATCATTAAACAGGAGATCGCTTCCGCATCGCGTCTAACGTGTGCCGACGGTTCCAGCGCTCGCCAGGTACCAACGTACGCCGACGTTGCGGCGCTCTCAGCAGCCACCACGGTCCCGGCGCCTGCACCAGGTGACCGTGTACCTGTTGCCTCGGTGTCACCACCGGGGGGTCTACAGCCCTATTACACCGTGCCGCGTCCTCCTCGCCCAATCTGTTACTACTGTGGCTATAGGGGACACATCTCTCGGTTTTGCCGAAGGCGCCAACAGGACGAGCAACGTGGCTACGCTCCAGAGGAACGCGGAGGTTTCCGTCCGACCATGAGCTACCAGCGAACGCCCTACCGCTCCTCCTTCCACCGGTCGCCCTCTCCTCCTTACAGTGTGGATATGCCTGTGAATTCCCGTCCATCTCGCCGCCGGTCCCTTTCTCCACATCGCCGTTCGGTGTCGCCTCTGCGACCCGCATCTCAGGTCCCGAACGCCCACTCGGAAAACTCCCCGATGCAGTTTTAGGAGGGGAAACTGCATCCACCGGACAGCTGACAATTCCTCCGGAGCGACCATCGAACTTGTTAACAGTGCTAGTAGAAGGTGTACGTGTCGAAGCCCTTGTGGATACTGGCGCTGCCATTTCGATTATTCGCGCTGACCTTTGTTCTCGCCTCCGCAAGGTGACCACGCCTTACTGGGGCCCATCTTTTCGCGCCGCGACGAACGCCATTACTCGCCCACTCGCCCAGTGTACCGTTCGTGTTCTCATAGATGGTATTCGTCATCACATTGTCGTTGCGGTTTTCCGTGAGTGCACCCACCAACTCATTTTGGGGTGGGACTTCCTGTCTTCTGCGTCCGCTTCTATATCTTGTCGTCAGCGCCTCATCCATCTCAATGCCACCGACTCTTCTTTGCCTGACCAAGAAGAGCGCATTCGCCTCGTCACCTCCTCAGGTTATGTGCTTTGGCCATCCAGAGAAGCAGTAATAAGCGTTAGTTCCAAGAACATTGTGAATGGCGACGTCCTCGTACTACCTTACGGCCATACCGTACAACGAGGCATTCTGATCATTCCGGGCCTTATTCGTTTTTCTGAAGGCTCCGCCTTCCTTACTGCATTAAATCAAACCCCCGAACCATTATTGCTGCCCTGTGGATCAACAGTCACTTGCGCGGTTGACCCTCATCCCGTCGCAATTGTTGCCCTGCCGAGTCAAGAAGAGCTACCAGAGTCAAGCTCGCCGCCACTCAGCTCTTCCATACCTTTGTCGGCGACCATAAGCCCTGATCTGACAGCAGCCCAGAGACAAGATTTGCTGAACCTCTTGAACCGACATCTTTCTTTGTTCGACGTACATTCGGCTGTCCTTGGTGCGACCACTGCCGCTACTCACCGCATTCAGACTGACGGCTCCCGAATTATTCACCGGCGCCCATATCGCGTGTCCCTGGCAGAGCGCAAGATCATCGAGGAAAACGTCTCAGATATGCTTCGACGGAATATCATACGTCCTTCCTCGAGTCCCTGGTCCTCCCCAGTTGTTTTAGTGCAAAAGAAGGATGGTACAGTACGTTTTTGCGTCGATTACCGGGCACTGAACAAAATAACGCGCAAAGATGTTTACCCTCTGCCACGGATCGACGATGCACTGGATTCGTTGCATGGTGCCGAGTATTTTTCTAGCCTTGATCTGCGATCAGGCTACTGACAGATACCAATGTCCGAATCTGACAAAGAGAAGACCGCTTTTTCCACCCCAGATGGGCTGTACGAATTTAATGTAATGCCTTTCGGACTTTGTAACGCGCCCGCTACCTTTGAGCGCATGATCGACAGTGTACTGCGTGGTCTAAAGTGGAAAACCTGCTTATGCTATCTCGACGACATAGTAGTGTTTTCGTCCACGTTCTCGCAACATCTGCAACGTCTCGAAGAAGTCCTAGCCTGCCTTTCAAAAGCTGGTTTACAGCTGAATACGAAAAAATGTACCTTTGCGAGCAAGACGATAAAGGTTCTGGGGCACTTAGTCAGGAAAGAAGGGATTCAACCGGACCCTGAGAAGCTTGCCGCCGTCCTCGAGTTTTCCCGTCCATTGCGTCAAAAAGACCTTCGTAGTTTTCTCGGACTGGCATCTTACTTCCGGCGCTTCATACGTGACTTCGCAAGGCTTGCGTCTCCACTCCATCAACTGCTCGCAAGTAACGCGCCATTCGTCTGGTCCGAAGACTGCGAAAGGGCTTTCCTGGCGTTGAAGCAAGCCCTGACATCCGACCCGGTAGTCTGCCACTTCGATCCAGGCGCACCCACCATCCTTCACACTGACGCTAGCAGCCATGGTCTTGGTGCCGTTCTACTGCAGCGTGACACCGCCGCGCGCGAACGTGTCGTCGCTTACGCCAGCCGTGCTTTGACTGCTGCCGAGAGGAATTACACTATAACCGAGCAGGAGTGTCTCGCTGTTGTTTGGGCAGTACAGAAATTTCGTCCATATCTCCACGGCCGCCGCTTCACAGTCGTTACCGACCACAACGCATTGTGCTGGCTTTCATCGCTAAAGAACTTATCGGGTCGCCTTGGTCGATGGGTGCTTCGTTTGCAGGAGTACGATTTCGATGTCGTCTACAGGCCTGGAAAGAAGCACCAAGATGCTGATGCTCTCTCTCGCTGCCCTCTTCCCAGCCGTGATAGCTCACCGCCACCGCTTCACACCGAGACTGCTTTACCTATCGCGGCGCTCAGTTGGCTAAGATCCAGCAGCCCATCCGTCCTTGTGTCGCATCAACGCGTCGACCCTTACTGCCACTCTATTATAGCACGCATGAACGCTGCTTCTGCTCCTCCGAACGCCCGACTTCGTCGACAACTTAACCAATTCAAACTTCATGGTGGTGTTTTACATCGCTACGTTTATCACGTCGATGGAAACAAATGGGTGCCGGTTATACCACGTTGTCTACAACGTGAAATTCTTGAAACATTTCACGATGATCCCACTGCCGGCCATCTCGGCTATAACAAAACGTACGACAAAATACGAAGTCGCTGCACTTGGCCTGGCCTCTCATCAGCCGTTGCCAAATATGTTGGCTCATGTCCTGAGTGTCAACGGCGCAAACGACCCACCACTGCTCCGTCTGGCTTCCTGCAACCTCTTCCTTGTCCCGCTTTGCCGTTCGAAGTTGTCGGGATAGACCTGTACGGCCCCCCTACCCGTCACCTCTAACGGAAATCGTTGGATTGTGACGGCTGTTGACCACCTAACTCGCTACGCGGAAACAGCCTCATTACAAGCTGGTACAGCCACTGAAGTTGCCGATTTTTTTCTGCGCAACATATTTTTACGCCATGGAGCTCCACGTGTTCTGCTCAGCGACCGCGGCAAAGTCTTCCTTTCCTCCATTGTTGATGAGGTTCTGCGCGCCGCCAACACCATCCACAAGACGACTTCGACCTACCATCCGCAGACCAACGGCTTGACCGAACGTTTTCATCGCACCCTCTCGGGCATGATTGCCATGTACATCAACCCCGACCACACGAACTGGGACGCCATTTTGCCATTCGTAACGTTCGCCCATAATACGGCTACGCAACGCACCACCGGCTTTTCTCCTTTTTTTCTGGTCCATGGCCGCTCACCGAGTGTAACTCTGGACGTTTCTTTCCTTTCGGCTCCTGGAACTTCAGCACGCCCTTTATCCGAACAATTTTTGTCTCGCCTCGAGCACTGCCGCCATCTGGCCCGAATTAACACCGGCATCTCCCAGGAAGCTCGCAAGTCTCGCTACGACTCGACTCACCGTGCTGTCACCTTTTCTCCAGGAGACGAAGTTCTTCTCTGGACTCCGGTGCGCGTACCCGGCTTATGCGAAAAATTCATGAGTCGCTTTCTTGGACCTTACACTGTCATTGAGAAAACATCCCCCGTTAATTACCGTGTCTCACCCCTTCGGCCTCCTTCCGACCACCGTTGCCGCGGAACAGAAATCGTGCATGTTTCTCGGTTAAAGCCGTATACCCGACGTAATTCTTAATATCGTCGCGCGGCCAGGCGGCCGCTTCCACCGTGGGAGGGAATTAGTGTGAGCGCAGTCATTGACTCTTCTTTGTCAACTGGACTTATCATCATCATTTGTACAACTTCTTCACCTGTATATATCATCATCAGTGTGTGTATGCTCGAGCTCGACTCGAATAAAAACGATACCTCATACTATTAATGACGTGCACTACTAGAACCCCGACATCACCACCCGTATCTTGGCTATGGTGCTCTGCGGTGCTGAATTCTTGTGCGGAATCGTAGAATGTAACGGGCGACGCAAAAGAAAGACGGACACGTATATGAATCTGACAGACATTGCCACATCCCAAACTCTTTTAGTAATGAGAAGAGCTCGTGTTATTTTAGAAATCTGGATATTATACGAAGCTTTTCCCCTTCTTAATGCCGTAAACCGGCTGCAGATGGAAACAACAGCAGGGCTACTTGTTTGAAGGGGCTTTTCACCTCACTTCTTTGAATCGCAATTCCAGAACTCGCCATCAGGGTCGATCTTCTTTCGTTAAGGCAAAGGCGTAACATGAAAAAGGAGCGATGTACAATCGCGAATACATTCAAATCTAGGGGAATGCAAATACCCTACATTCTATGTGGTATGAGTAGGAAGGGGGGCATCATACAGGAAGATGTAAAGATTTAAGCAAACCCGAGAAGATAGGCTCGTGCATGAAGAAAATTATGAAGTAAGGTTTTCCCCAGAGTGGCCAGCAGTGGAAATGCCGCCCTGCACTCCTCTTCACCGCCCACCGTTTTCCATTGACCGCCCACCGCTCCATTGACCCCTTAATGATGCGCACATGAGGAACAAATAAAAGGGATTGGTGGTCGTATAACGTTTGCGAACCATGCCTCCCGCCATTTGGTAATGTAAAAACGAGTCTAAACAGGTGACCTCGCGCTTTCAAAGATCGCCGACTTAGTGCAAGCGCTACAACGCAAGCGGCATTGCTTTTGTTTTCTATGTGCGTCAGAGATGTCAGAAGTGCGCTGCCAGAAATGAAATGTGGACGTGTGTCAAACGCGGGAAGCTTGAAACCTTGAAATTCCTACACATATCCCCCCATCCCACCCCCCTTTTTACCGCGCTGTCAAGATGTCCACTCCTAAAAAAAGTTCCAGTGAGAACCAGGTTCTCAAGTAATAGGCTGATTTCACTGAGCGACCTGAAAAAAAATATAGGAAGATCATCGGAGCATTCGTCACCATCTGACGTGACTACCGTACTGTACGGAAGTTCGCAAGTCACTGAGAACTGCTGCCGGGATCTGACAGAGAGTGCGACGTTTAAAATGCAAAAAAAAAAAAAAGGAGAGCATTTTTGGATTGTTTCACACAGTCGTAATCGTTACACAAGGCGTGCTTTCATATTCGTCTTTTATGCAGCAAGGTTCGTCAAACCTATATCATTTCATAGTCGGCAAATCACTGCTGCGTGGTGTGAGGGTGATTTAGTTTGCAGAATTCGATCAATAAGAACGGCTCAGCCCGAACAGGCGGGTTTGTAGAAAGCTACGCGTATCTTAAATTGGGTTCATGGTATGACGATCCGGCATCAGAAGGTATTGTAACTACTCTTCATTGATCGCATCTGCTACTGGCAACCACAGATAACGACAGTCGCCATACATCGACGGTTGTGGAACTCTGTAATGGGATATTGTAGTGTTGCACCTTTTGAAGGGAATGGGCGACGCGAAAAACGGACACGTTCAACAGACCTTCGCTCAAGTCGCCCCTGATTACAAATACGAACGCTGGTAGCGGCCGCAAATCGCTGCAGCAGCCTTGCATACGGTGATGCGAAGGCGTGTTCGCCAGTCAAACATAGTTTTCTACATATGCACGTGCCCGATAGTGATGTCATAGCCTGTTCGTTTACAAGCATGAAGCTTGTTTTGAGACGCCACGGATCAATGACTTTCATCTTCGTCATTTCTAGTTATATTCGATTTTATATATCTTCATCATTGGCATATATCATCATCAGCTGCATGGCTTCATCTTCAAGCCGAAGCTCGAGCTCAATGAAATGGCGCCTTTTAACTAGAATTCAATAGATTCAGCAGTTTCGCTTGAAGGGCGACGTAATGAATGCGATTGCAGCAAATTGGAATCCTATGCGAAGTTGGAATCCTATGCGATTGCAGCAAATTGGAATCCTATGGAATCCTAATCGCCTGGTGTGCGACCGATGGCGGCGCTGCGAACCGTGCCTGTATGACGTCAGAGCGGGGATTCGCGCGCTTTCGTCTCCTACCTAGGCCCGGCGCCGTGTAGAAACCACCGTTGTGACAAAACTCAACGAAGAAGCAGTTCAGTTGGTTATCTTGTGTATGGTGGCTACCGACGCCGTTGGAGCAACCGTAAGTCTCCGCTTTTGACGTTCGTTTTAGAAGCAAAGCTCTTTGTTTGTCAGAACTGCGGCCGCTTGTCTCCGCGGCGCGTGCTGCGCAATGGCGAAGTACTGTTTTGTGCCTCAGCGTACTTCGTCCGCTCGTGAAGAGGGCGTTCGCTATGACAACTATCCTAAGGACCCGTAGCTAAAGAAAAACTGGATAGTCAACCCCAGAATAGGAAAGCGCCCCACGCCTTCATCGACCGTGTGCATCAAGCACTTCGCTGTCAGTGAGTTCTGCTACCCACCGTACGCGCCACTCTTCGGTAACTCGTTTGAGTGACTCGACAGTACTTTAGCCATTCATTGCACGCAGGCTATAAGCATAGGCAGCTTATACTAGGTGTGGTGCCGTTCCAAAACCTAAGAAGGGGGGGGCGCAAAGCCAGCTTCATAATAGGTAGGGGGGGGGGGGGGGCGCAAAGTGATCCCCATACATTGACATAATAGGGAGGGGGGGCGCTGCGAAGAACCTTCGCCCCCCCCCCCCCCCTGAAGGGGAACCCTGCGCACGCTTATGCTGAGAGCACAGCTGGTACAAGGGTGTACGAGCCATCTATTGCTTTCTGTCGAGATAACATGCTCGCCGGCACTCCTGACCACGCCATTCGGATCCAATTGCGCAGTCCCTGCTCGAGCGAAGCACTATTCATGCTCCTTAGACCGACGAAAGAGCGGCAGGGCGTCTCCTCGCTGCTTGAGGAGCCATCGATGGCAGGCCTCGCACGCGGGGCGATTTTATCGCACGCGCCCTTCGGGAGAAGGAGATGGCCGGCTCGTTTCATGTCTGCTTCAGCCGCGCTTGTCTGCATCGCACCCGCGCTTTTACTGCGACGTAATTCATACGAGGCGCGGGGTGGTGTTGTCGATTTGGACTTTACGCGGAACACGACGGCGAAGGTGGAAACTCGCCGAAAGTGTCCATATAATTGCTATCGCATTAAAAAAATTATGCCAGCTACTAGTGGTGCCAAGCCTGACGGAAGGGCGCAGGAGGGTGGTTTTCCCTGTTCCTATTTATTATTTTCTTTCATTCTTCTCTTCTTTTCCTTTCCCTCTGTTTCTTGTAGCTTTTCTGTATCTCTTTATTTCTATTTATTTCTCTCTCTGTCCATTTCTATCTCTTTCTCGCTCTTTCAATGTTTGTTTCTTTTAGGGGCGAAGCTCCTTATGCCGTGGGTCGTGCGTCCCTTGTTTGTAGTACGTAGTAGCCACCTGCGCGATGACGATGACGCTGCCATCACGGCACACCACATGGAATGTGGTGTGCCGTGATGACGATGACGATCGCGATGCCATACAACACATGGCATCGGGTCGTGCGTCCCTTGTAGTTTGTAGTACGTAGTAGCCACCTGCGTAACCAGCAGTATCTCCCTGTGTGATGACGATGACGCTGCCATCACGGCACACCACATGGAATGTACCCACTATGCGTCATAACGATGACGCTGATGACGATGACGATCGCGATGCCATACAACACATGGCATCGCGATATGGTCTCACATGCATATCGTTTGACCACATGCAACCAACCACCATCACGTCTTTGATGATGTACCTCCGGAGCTTCGCCCACTCATCATCATTCACTCCGCGGATATGCTGTGATTTTTTTTCCGTTTCTTTCTCTCTCTCTGGTTCTTTTTCTCTCTTTAATGCTCTCTTTCTCTCCGTTTTTTCCTATCTTTCATTCGTGTATGTTTCATTCTATGTTGTTCTCACTCTTTCTCTGTATGTCTATCCTTCTTTCTATCTTTTTCTCTCAATGCTCCTTTCACTTTCTTTATTTCTTTCTTTAATTCTTTATTTCTTTCTCTGTTGTTCTCTGTTTTTTTCTCTTTTCTTTTGTCTGTCTCTTCCTAGCTCTGTCACTTTCTTTCTATGTTCGCCTTTATTTCTTTCTGTTTTATTCCTTCAGTTTATTTCTCTCTTTTTCCTATCTCTTCTTTTTTTTTTTCTCTGTATTTTTCATGTGTTCGTTTTCGTTTGACACTCGCACCCGCTTTACTCGGTAGGCGGGATTGCCATATATACCTGTGAGGTGTCTTCTGGCCACACTGCAGAAACTACGGGGGGCTGCAAGAGCTTCGCTGTTGGAAAGGAAAACTATTAAATGTACTACCACGGCCGCACGACACAAAAAGACATGTTTTCACTAAACTAACTTGGTTCGGAACGCTTCGTGGCTGCACAGCGACAACAGCCACAACAAGATGGCTCCCGCCATTTTAGGAGCACGCAACAGACCGCACCTTTTGAGGGAGAACGCCCTAGTATGCCATGTATCACAAGCTCATTCATTGCGTCGCACTGACCTTGAGCTGCCAGAGCTCAGTGACATCACGCTACGTGATCCTCTGCGAAGGCAAGAGGAAGCTGCTCTAGCTAAGAGCCTCGCCACTTGGGTACTACGTGACAAGACAAAGCTTTAACGGCAGTTTTACCGGCGCTAGGTAGCGCAGTCGCGCCAAGCATGGTGCGATGGTAAGACGGTTTGTGCATGCGCTTCAGCACGAGCAGCAGGCTGAATGCAATCATACAGTAGATATAGCTAGACGGCAGTCAGTGAAATCTCAAGCAAAGGCAAACTTGCCTGCTGAAAAACCGAAGCAGATGGGTAGAAGGCAGTGTTGCCACCATTGCCAACTACTTCACGGATTATCAGACCATCTTCGTAAGCATTCAAGAAGCTCAAAGAGACATAATAAAACTTGCAATAAAGCTCTATATTGAGGAATCACTTTGTGCATACTGTTTGCAATGTCATTCCAAAGATACATTTCATTCTTTTAACTATGTTTAGAATGTAGTCAACAATGCGAGACGACGACGAAGCAGCCAAGAAAGCAAGCTACAGCGTTGGTGGTAGACACGCGACCCGAGCTCGCGCTTGCTTGGATTCCGCCCTCCTGACGTTCCTCGTCCTGCCAGTACGTTTATACGTGAATAAATCATGTGACAAGGAGAGTTAAATGTAAGCCAGTGTTCCTTTCATTCGAGTGGCCGTGGCCTGCATTTGAGACCTGTGTGTTGCCCTTGTGGCACGGAAACTCAAATGTCCCGCTCACGTTAGCCGCAACCCTGCCGTAACGGCGCGGTGCCATAACCGTCGGCCGCCGCCGCCCGCGCGAGAACTGTTCAAAGTACACGGCAAGCTTCGCCGGCGAGGCGTTGGCGCCTCCGAAAAACATGGCTGCACTTCCGAATGCAGTTGTCGGTCACCTCGAACCTATCAAGCGGCCGCCGTACGCTCTGTAGCTTGCAAGCTCCGAACTGATGCTTCCATTTGCTTTAGATTCATATCCTAATTGAAGCTTCGACAACACAGTTTTCGGATCTATTCGGCACCGCTTTTCAGAGTCATACTAAAATAATCGATGTAGTAGACTTAGCGAGTGGTGATGAGGGCTTCCGAAAACTCGGAGAACATAGATTATGTGTTCGTCAGTTGTTTCTAATTCTTCATAGCTGGCGCCACTTGTCCAGGCGCCAGCATGAGGACAGGTTATTTGGATTTATGCTGGAACGACGCGGACGGCATCCGCACTTCTAGCGTGAAAACCGCGGAGCAAGAAGCAAACAGCTCGAAGCGTCCCGCAGCATACGCAGACGACGTGGAAAGCCGATGTAGCTCCTCCGTCCCTGATTGGCCACGTCGCTCTTCGGCAGCCGGCAAATAGGGCGAAAATGGGTCTCGGACATATTTTCAAAACGGCAGACGTGCGCTAATCAAACCATCCGATCACGGCAGCCATACAATGGCAAACGGTGAGCCGCCACCGCGAACCCGCCAGGACACTAGTCACGGTACTGCTTTCGAAACCGAAGTTAGTTTACAAACACAAGGTAAACGCTATGATACAAAACCACCAAACCTGCTCATGCAATGGCGCAGGATTTCCTTAACTATATCGCTGGGCATGATAAAACGATATGCAGCGTCAACAGAGATAACTATACTGGCATATGCTGCGTACGCTTTTTAAGCTAATATTCTTAATTTGGCCATCTTGAAAACCCATTCGGAGGTACCATGTACAGTACTATCAGGTGGTGCGTCCATGTTCCATAAAGGAGACCTCAAATCAGAGTAGATGAAGGGAGACGATTGAGCTACATGCAGCTTGTGGCGTTCTCAAATAGCTGTGAACGGAAGTTTTTAAAGCGGAAGTCTTTAATCGCGTCCGTCCGTGTCCGCCCGTCCTTCCCTCCGTCCGAGCCCTGACACGGTACCAGGTGCGCGCAGACAGACACCAGTCGCGTCGGACTCTTTAGCGCTCGCGCTTTGCTTGCGTAGCGTAGCTGTGCCCAGCGTTTCCAATCATGCAAGGAGGGAGACGCGTGCATCGCGTTCCATTCTGACCGACCCCGTCTCAATAGGCACATGCGTTCGTGGAACGCACTGTGGAATTTACAAAGTGTCCGTCAATTTAAGCGCTGGAAGGCGGATGGCGTTTGTACGATCCGCAAAGCGCGAGAAGATTAGTCTCGCGTCTTGGGGCGATTCGCGGTAAAAAAAATAAAAAAGAAAGCACGCACACATTCCGTTTATGTGCCATTCCACTGAGAGTGTTAAACAAAAAAGACATGGCATAGTCAGTCGAATGGCCACAAGCTTTCGCCGAACACACTTTGGAATGTACAAAGTGTCCTTCAATTTATATTATTATTTATATTTTTTGCATATTTCTCGATTTTTCGATCACTGACGAGATGATGATTTTTCGCTCAAAACCAATGACGCCGACGCCGGAATTTGTGCGAAACGAGCTTTTTAACGCTATCGCGATGTTATCTAAGAGCGTCGGCTTCAGCATAGTCAACACCTGTAGCGCGCTGCTCAAATACTAAGATGTTACAACTGCAAGAGTTGTCAGTTCGCGCTTCTCCTGTCTATACCAATGTGTTCTTTTCGAGAATCCTTCTTTGTGCTTTAGCCGCGCGCTGCGAATTTCAGCTGCTCGTCGTTCTTCGTGTGACATTTCAGTTTATATCTAATTCATTGCTTCACCCTTTCGGCGAAACTGACTGCATTTCTCTTCACGCGCGTTGGCCTCTCGGTCGAAGCTCGTGCTCATGCAAGACCTTCCGGTGCACTGCGGCTGGCTTCAACTGTTGTAACGGTGCCGTCAGCGTTTCGCTTGGTTTGCGACGCCCGCGCCATGCTGTGTGATAGCACTTTTCTGTGGCAATATTATATACAACTGTTACCTTCAACTGTTACCTTCAACCATTTCCTCCTTTTTGTATGGTTTTTAATTTTTTTTCTTCTGGTTTCATAACTCTCGAGTCAACGTCCAAGCTTCTTGAGAGCTGGGAAGAATTCTAGTGCACACCTTGCGAGACTTAGTGTCGCTGGGCTCTAGCGCCATAAAAATGGAGACTATTGAATGCACTATGCACTCAGCTACGGGACAGCTCTAGGGTGAGTACGCAATGATGGAACGAATGTGCTTAGAAAAAACTTCATTCCATCATAATACGCTCTGAGCATTAAGGCATAGTGACGGTACAAGAGAACTCGGACAGTAACATATACAAAGAACTAAGCACTGTTTTCATGTACAACACATTTGACATAAACTTACTGCCATACACTTATACGTGGTTTCGTGAATACACAAGCTCATGATAGTCATTTGGGCTTTACGTCCCAGAATCACGATATGGTTACGAGACGCCCGAGTGGAGAACTCAGTCTGCCGCAGTGGTGTAGTGGTTAGGGTGCTCTACTGCTGACCTGAAGGTCGCGGGTTCGATCCCGGCCTCGGCGGTCGCATTTCAATGGAGGCGAAATGGTAGAGGACTGTGTATTGTGCGATGTCAGTGCACGTTAAAAAACACCTGATGGTCGAAATTTCCGGGGCCTCCACTACAGCATCCTTCCCAATCATAGCGTGGGTTTGGGACGTTAAACCCCAGATATTATTATTAGTGGAGGGCTCCGAAAATTTGACGCGTGTCGGGTTATTTAACGTGCAACTCAATCTAAGCGCACGGGTACCTGGCATTTCACGTCCATGGAAATGTGGCCGCCGCGGCCGGGAATCGAACCCGCGACCTTCGGTTCAACAGTCAACCACCACAACACCTAGACCTCGATGCGTCATGTCTTCCTCCTCATTCTCACAACGCTCCTCCTCCCATCTCTTTTCCATCCCGTGCAATACAATAATACACATCGCAATGCTATACCATAAATGACTATGCTATGCGATACCTTCTCCCCTCCTTTTCTCCCTCAAATCACTTTTCTTCATCCTAACTTCCCTTTTCAGCCTTCTGGCTATACCATACATGACAATACTATAAATGTATAGCATAGCCACGTGTTTCATAGTATTCGCCTCGAGATCTTTGAGTGGCGCCCTCTCGCGTGTGACGTCAGGGAGAGGACTCGGATGCAGCTCTTCGCGCGCTCGCTCGCTACGTGAAGGCTGCTCGACGCTGCCGGCCTGTCTATCGTGCTTGAGTTATTGATACATTGGTGAGCAAGTTCATAAAGCAATTTGTACTGAATGTTTAAGCAAAATGCCCAGCGAAATCGAGCGGAGTTGCCGTCAGGAGCACGTTCTGTGTCGATTACTCCCGGTGTCGTCTGCTAGCCATCCATGTGTACATCTGCTTCTATGGTGAATTTTTCTTTTCGCGACTGTTCTATGGCCGTGGCGCACTCCAAATGACTTTCCTGCCCGTTTTTTATCACTGACTTCAGCGTTCGGGCTTCAGCTTCCATGTCTGCGTTAAAGCGCAATAAATGTATCCCGCGTGCTGCGCGTGTTCGGTTGCCAAGCCTGCTCATTCGGTTCAATTCCTATGTTCGGAGCATGACAAACGACGTGTGATGTCATTCAAATAAATTAAATGGCGTTACCGGAAACAACGTTTACTAAATCCACATTTTTAGCAGCTGCTGTGTAAGCGCATCGTAAGTACCTTGAATTGAAACACAAAATAAACAGGGTGAGTCTAAAGGGGATGCACGACGGTGATATGAAATGTTGGTAGGTTGTCCGGAGTGATTTTCTTTTGTTTCGTTTTGTTTTTCTTGCAGTATATTTTAATCCTTACGTTAATAATCGACGTTTGTTCACTCGTTCACGGTGGTCTGAAAGTATGCTGAACAGAATGCTAATGTTGATAAATACAACACATTCGCATCGAAAGCCGTAAGAAGATGTATTTGCAATAAAATACTGTAAATCAGTCTCAACGGTCGACTCCTGATAGGGCTTGGTACGATTACTGTACTAAAAAGACTCGAGTTCCTTATGCGTTGGCCTAAGTTGACTCGAAGGCGAAAGCCATCTTTTTCTTGAGTCGATGTATTGTTCCTTCACCGCCCCCCCCTCCGAATGCTTTCTGGACGTAACGTGGTTTTGCACTGAAGCTTTCTACACATCACCTGGTTTTGCATCGCCTCCGAGATCGGCCCACCAATCACGGAGGCAATGCAAAGCGACGATGTCCTGTGATGACGTAATCATGTGACATGACGTTATGACGTCACAAATTTTGTCAGTCTGGGATGTCATGATGACGTGATCATGTGATGAATTTTCGCATCACTCGTGTTGACGCTGGCGACGCGGGACGCCGACGGTCAATTTTCGCAATTTATGTGGAATCTAAAGGCTCCCACCTTAAAATATTCAATCTTGTTACAGCACGGTAAACAATCCCAATAATCAGCCACAGGGGCCAAAAGAATTGTGGGAAAGAGCTCTCTTTCTCCTCTTCCTGGACACATTCGCCGATTTTTCCTAATGTTTACGAAGCTGTACTATCGGTGTCAAGTGAAACGCGAACACTGCAGCGGATCGCGTTGCCCAAGCATTAGAAATATAGTGCGCGCCATCCTGTCATTACCATTGGCAGGCTCGCAAAGTCGAGTAGGCAGCACTGCGCGATCGAAAACATGAATGCGGCTCATGAACGTATCTATCTCTAATAAAAGTCGAACTGTACCACGCGCACCACTGCTGGCGTTTCATTCCGAGCGATCTTATTAGCATCCAGCTCGCCCAATCTATGCTAGTGGTCTGCAATAACCCGCTGGTCGATGAACTTATCGATTTCTTTTTGTCGGCTGTCGTGTCTGCACAACTCCACATGACTACAATTGGGAGTGGAGCGTGAATTTTCGTTCAAGTCTGTTTACACAACGCTGATTTTTGCGAATAAGCCGCGAAATTGATCGTGCTTCGATTTCAAAGCAGCGGAGACTCTCTTTAACTCACTTGGCGGCGGCGTTCGCGCTTTCACGTAAACTGTTTCAACGCCATCCAGCCCAGTGAGCGACGCTGCGAACTCGGGGGCATGAACCCGACCGCGATGGCTGTCGGTATACAGAAGATGTGTTAAATGCAACGTTTCTTAAACTTATGTAATGCTAGCAGTCATCTCAAGAAATATCATAAGAAGAAAATGCAGCTAGTAGTCGAGGAACACCGTGCGACGCGAGCGAACTATAACGAAAATGCTGCTGTTTTAGCCAGAGCGTAGCAGACGACAAAAGCCGAATCCCCGCACTTGCGTCACCGGAGCGCCGTTCGTAGCGCCGCCATCGGTGGCACACGAGGCGAATAGCAAGGGAGTGGGAAAGGGGAGTGCATAATCACATGGTGGTTTTGGGACGTAAAACCCCACATATTATTATTGACGTCCGCTCTTGTGTTAAGTAAGCGGAACATAGGTTTAAAAATCCACCAATAACTAACTGGAATATGTATGGAACAAGTATCCTCGAGCGCCGGCTCCTCCTTTGAGGGAGCCCGGTTCACGTATTTATGTTCGATTTTTAGGGGCCAAGCTCCTTATGCCGTGGGTCGTGCGTCCCTTGTAGTTTGTAGTACGTAGTAGCCACCTGCGTAACCAGCAGTATCTCCCTGTGTGATGACGATGACGCTGCCATCACGGCACACCACATGGAATGTACCCACTATGCGTCATAACGATGACGCTGATGACGATGACGATCGCGATGCCATACAACACATGGCATCGCGATATGGTCTCACATGCATATCGTTTGACCACATGCAACCAACCACCATCACATGAACCTTCGGAGCTTCGCCCACTCATCATCATTCACTCCGTGGATATGCTGTGATTTTCTTTCAATTATACTTTATTTGAAAGGCAGCGCTTTGTCGTGTGTCCGCTTCTTTTCTTCGTTCACGTTAGTCTCGCAATTAGCCACGATGATAGAGCTCGTCGTCTCGCCGCTTGTATAGCGCTTGATAAGGTTCGCTAATTTCAAACTTACTTGTAATCCATACGTTAAGTATCTTTAATTGTGAGCTGTAAATGAATGCGCCGATTGCGTAATGGTCTGTATTCACACTGAGGTCCTGGGGCCCTCTCACGCTTTATATAACAGAACACAAATAATTAATACGAAAAGTGCTCGAATGATTTATGATGATGATGATGATGTGTGAACTTTATTTTGATCCAGAGAAGTGCTGAATTTTTGGTCGTGTGCCTGACGCTTCTTTCCATGCAGCCGCTTCGACCACTTAATATTTCTGTCTCGTGTGCGAGGAAAAATGAACCATGACAAGGATGGCCTGGGCTACTTCCGGCCATCCCAGTGGGTATAGATAACCGCTCTGGCGGATAATAGAAGAGTGTGAATACAACCTCGCAAAATTTTCGGTCTGGTCATTTATTGAACAAGATCCATCCCTCGAATACAATGCCACATCGTGTAAATTTACTGATGCTCGCTTTGTTGACGGTGCGTAGCTTAGAATAGTTATCATCGCGGGAAACCGTAGAATGGTCACATTTGAGTACGACCTAGCGACAGGATGTTGCACTGCATAAATTCGATACCTTTCACAAAGTTGCACTTTTGACCTGCCCGCAGTTGCAGCCATTGTATTTCTGTACAAAACTGGGCGTGACAAGCAACGCCCATCGTCTCATTAAAACACTCATCAGCACTGGCGTAGCAAGGAGGGGGGGGGGGAGGTTTCAAACACCCAGAAACTGAATTTTTGCTATTCTGCATGTTTGTATATACAGGCACGTGCGAACATACATAAAGAATGGTCGAACCCCAACCCCTCCGTGAAAAATTTCTGGCTAGCCTACAGCTCACCAGAGTAGCTATGCAGGATATTGCCACATGGACGCTCAAAATGCCGACTATCGCAATCATATGGCGTCGAACACCTGAGCCTGCTGTCCAGTCCTTCATTATGGGAGGTTTTAGTGTGCACAGCAAAGCACTTGTTGAGTCAAGCACTGCAGTGCCCCAGCTCGTCAGCAGCCTCTGCGGCATGTGTTATGTAGCGTGATTGCAAAATAATATATTTTCATGTCGGTCGTAATCTGAGTCATTTACAACTAACTGCGCAACACTTGATTATTTGGAAATTCCATTGTATTGCGAGACGCCGTGGAATAGAAGTAGCCTGAGACGAAGAACGACACCTATACCGCGTCAGAGCCAAGAAAAGTGCCCCAGACCTTGAGCGGCGTGTATAGGGAGTTATTAAAAGTAAACGCTGCGTTCAAGGTTTCTAGCTTATTCATAATCATTTACGACTCAAACGAATGGCATATTAATGACGTATTCACTGAAGAACTTGAGATGGTAATGCCGCGTTTAACTGGTAATGCCGCGTTTAAACTAGGTGCACTGTCAATCCATGACTTTTCAAGCCGTCTCGTTTCAATCAATATGAATGATTGAATGAATGAATCATTGTAGCCTGCTACGGATTCCTGCACGCTAAGAAACAGTTTTATTGCGATAGCAATTTTATGGACCCTCTTGGCTATTTTTTTGTTGTCGCTGTCGTCATCTCCCGGATGTGTGTGTGTATATATATATATATCCGGGACATGAAGGCATCGGTAAAAATTAGCTGTGAGGGTCCATAAAATTGATATCGCAATAAATCTTTTCTTAGGAGCGAAGCTCCTTAGGCCCGCACCATGCCGTCGCCGTTGAAGCTCCCTGCAACATAGATGCGGAGCCGGCGCAAAAAGACCAGTAAGACGCCGCGCGCGCCATACGCCGAGCGGTTTGGTTCTAGAGCATAAGAAATCCGAGGTTAAAATAAAAGAAATAAGCTCTGTTCACAACTGGTTATAACGGTCGTCTTCACTTTCACGACCTTTATCGCGGATTCCGAAATGACAACCATCCTTCAAACGTGCTACGGGCCCTTTTTCGAAGATAGTAGCAGACGCTCTCCCCGCCCGGCGCAGGCGTAAAAAAGAAAGGAAAGAAAGGCGCGCGGCGGAAGGCACGCGCAGCGTTCGGCGCGCGTTGCGCAAAAAACAAGGCGCGCGGCGTGAAAAACAATTCGCGATAATAAACGACAGTAAAATTAATCTAAAAACATGTTTATACATATATAAAAAACGTACATGGTCGTTTGGGTCCCATTTCTAAGGAGCTTCGCTCATCGGTTGTAATTCGTACACGGAACAACTGCTAGTTTTTCTTAGCGTGCAGTGATCCGCAACATCCTACAATGATGCATTCATTCATTCCTACGGTTGTCAGTGTTTCGTATGGTAGAACCGAGGCGGCTTGAAAAGTAATGGATGGAATGTGCACCTAGCTTGTTGAGCAATTCTTAGTAGACACGCAAACGGCATCAGTGAAAACATTTTCTTCATATTGCAGTGTCTTAATTAAAGAATAAAATGCGCCCTAAACTCCTTTTCTGTAGCACTTTTTCTTGAGTAGGGTACAAGTGAAGCAACTAGCACAGGCAGCCCAACTCTGAAATATAACCAGATTAAGCATGCAGGCTTTTCAGGATGACTTGCGCGAGGTGTGCCTTATTAAAACTGGTTCTATGGACAGTTCTCCACAGTTGTTTATTTTGACGATTGAAAATAGGTAACACTTATACGAAATACTGCGGGAAAAAAATTACACCATCTCCCGCTAAAAGAATCATGCGTAGATGCGAAGCGGCGGGCTGTAATGCCTGCACTGGCGGCGGCGTTGACGCTGGCGCTCATCGCGGCGTTGCCCAGGAGAGAAACCTGGGGAGTCGCAAAGCACGCAGTGATGGACCGGTGTTTCCTAGTGGAACATGCCAATCGCTGCTAATGGGCAATGAGAGACAGAAGACTCCGATTGGACACAGAGCCCCGCAGTCCGCTTTTAGCGCGCACCCTGCGAATTTCTATTGTTCGCCAACGCACAGGAGAAATCTCCCACCGGCACTACATTGCAGGTCAAGATCCAGTGCCAGGGTGGCCAGTGAACGGCTGCGCAGCGCCAGGAGTCGGTTTTTTCAATCAAGAAACTCGCTAGCCAGCGCTGCCTGCGTCGGCGTTGAACGGTTGTGCAGCGCGAGCAGTAGGTTTTGAAAAACGATAGTCTTTCTTGGGATATCTTCAACGCAGAAACTTTTGGTCTGGCTGTCTGTCTGTCCGACGTCCCCTGATTGAGCCACTTGGCCAAAGTTTAACCACTTTCTGAATGCCCAGCCATATTGAACTGGTGTTTGCGTTCATACTTGTGAACATTTTTGATTAAAAAGCAAATATTACGCATATCTAAGGCGCGACATTAATATGTAATTTATCAGGACGTGTGCTTCTTTATTAGAAAATACATAGATACGGAATTCGAAAGACCCTGGTGTTTTTTAGGCTGCGCTGAAAATGCGACGCTGTGCATGAGCTGCGACGCTCTGCACGAAAAAGCCATGTGCCGACGAGAAGGTGCTGCCGCTGGTAGTGGCCCTTGGTTCAGCACAAGCTCATGTTTTAGATGTGAAGCATCTTATGGCGAAGCTTAATCCGGTGGTGGTGGTGGTGGTGTGCCGCGTGCCCACCCTTACTGCGCATGCGCAAACAGTTAAAGAAAAAATAAAAATAAAAAACCTCCTCTCCCCCCTCCCTCTCCTCTCCTCTAGGCATCCCTCCACACGGCAACCACACCCTCACTGCGCATGCGCCTCCCTTCCTCTCTCCCCTCTTACACTCCCCCCTCTCTCCATCCCTGCCCGCGGCGTCTAACTCCCCCTGCGCATGCGCGTCCCCCCTCTCTCTCCTCTCCTACGCTCCCCCCTCTCTCCTCTACGCATCCCTTACCACGGCGTTCACACTCCCACTGCGCATGCGTGTCACCCCCTTTCTCTCCTCTCCGCTTCCCCCTCTCTCGCCTCGCGACGCCGACGCAGGCAGCGTCTGCTAGCGAGTTTCTTGGTTGAAATAACCGACTGCTCGCGCTGCACAACCGTTCACTGGCCATCCCGTATATATGGCAATGGATCTTGACCTCCAAGGTGGTGCCGGTGGAAGATTTCGCCTGTGCGTTGTTGAACAATAAAAATTCGCAGCGTGCGCGTTAACTAAAAGCGGAGTGCGGGTCTCTGTGTCCAGTCGGAGTCTTCTGTCTCTCATTGCCCATTAGCATGATTGGCATGTTCCAGTAGGAAACACTGTTCCATCGCCTGCTTTGCGCCTCCTGCTTTTCTCTCCTGCGCAACGCTGCGATAGCGCCAGCGTCAACGCCGCCGCCAGTGTAAGCGTTAGCGCCCGCTGCTTCACACATCTACACATGGTTCCCTTTAGCGGGAGATGGTGTAACTCTTTTTTCGATGGCGTCCATATCTCGCGCAGCGCCTCTATTTTATATATGCCAGCCAGGTGCGGCCTGTTCAACATAGAGTAGGCGCTGTCTGAGGCAAGGCAAAACATAGTAGTATGGCCGGCACACGACTCTCGTCTTTCGACATTTGCAGCGAAGCACGCAGATACGCAGCCAATTTTAAATGCGAAGGCATTTCTTAGCGAACTTCGGCGACTTTGAGCGTATCTATCTATCTATCTATCTATCTATCTATCTATCTATCTATCTATCTATCTATCTATCTATCTATCTATCTATCTATCTATCTATCTATCTATCTATCTATCTATCTATCTATCTATCTATCTATCTATCTATCTAGCCGCCTACGACTTTGTGCTCTCCTGGCCGTATCGTTAATGGGATTTATACCAAATTTCGTATGGCATAACATGACTGTATGACGAACATAAATGGTTGGTCATATCATGAAAATCATGACTAACTTGTCATGAAAAGTATGATTTACATGCCACGCTCATGGCGCGCTCGCGGCCGTTTCGTTAGCTTGACATACACCAAATTTGGGATTGACTGACATGACTGTATGACGAACATAAATGACAAGTGGTAATATAAAAATCATGACTTCATGAGCGACATGACTTGCATTCCACGCTCATAGCGCGCTCGCGGCCGTTTCGTTAGCTTGATATACACCAAATTTGGTATTGAGTGCCATGACTGTATGACGAACATAAATGACAAGTGGAAATATGGAAATCATGACATGTCATGAGCGACATGACTTGCATTCCACGCTCATGGCGCGCTCGCGGCCGTTTCGTTAGCTTGATATACACCAAATTTGGGATTGAGTGACGTGACTGTACAACGAACATAAGTGGCAGGTGGTAACATGCACATGCAAAACATAGGCACATGCAAAACAGAATTTTTAAAGACAATAGTCTTTCTTGGGATACTTCAACGCAAAAATTTTGGTCTGACTGTCTGTCTGTCTGTCACCCGATTCCGCTACTCGGCCAAAGTTTAACCACTTTCTGAACGCCCAGCCATCTTGAACTGGTGTTTCCATTTTTACTTGTGAACATATTCAATCAAAAAGCAAGTATAACGCATACCTGAGGCGCAACATTAATATGTAACTATCAGGTCGTGTCTTCTTTTATTTGAAAATACATAGATACGTAATTCTAAAGACCCTAGTGTCTTTAGGCTGCGCTGAAAATGCGACGCTGTGCACGAACTGCGACGCTTTGTACGAAAAAGCCCTGTGCCGACGATAAGGTGCTGCCGCTGGCAGTGGCCCTTGGTTCAGCACAAGCTCATGTTTTCGATGGCGTCCATATCTCGCGCAGCGCCTATTTTATCAATGCCAGCCAGATGCGGCGAATTCAACGTAGAGTAGGCGCTGTCTGAGGTAAGGCAAAACATAGTGGTACGGCCGGCACAATACTATCGTCTTTCGACGACATTTGCAGCGAAGCACGCACATATTGTTTTAGAAAATTGAACCCCTCAACTCTCTCCGCCAGGCTACGCCACTGGCTGCCGTCGCCATCATGTTTTCCTGAATGTCCAAATGGATAACAACGCCCCGCACTGTTATCCCAATTTGTGCATTTAACTGCATATGGATTTATACTCCCTACTAGCCGATCTATGGATGTAGCCATTCCTGCGTAGTTTTATGCACTAACATCACTTGAAATAAAAACAAAAAAAAATACACGCATCTCCACGAAATGAATGATGACGAGTGGACGAAGCTAGGTCGTAAGGTCTATAATGTCTACGTTGAAATCGCTGACTAGTACAAAGGACAGACAGATGGATGGACGGACGAACGGAGAGATGGAGGGACTGACGGACACACGAACGGATGGACGGACAGGTGGACGGTCGCACGAACGCATAGACGGAAGGACGGACAGATGCACGGGTGAACGGACAGACATGATCATGTATTGTGCTGTCATATACTTGATTGAAGTACACATAAAGTCGGTTTTTTACACGGATGTTTTCGTTTCACGTTGTGCAGGTGTTCAGTTTCGGTTTCGGTTTTGTGGACCGTCACGGACGACAAGGCACGGCCCTAAGGAGCTTCGCCCCTAAAGGTATTGAAGAAATGTTCAGTCGTCACCACCCGCGTAGTACCCACCACAGCTCTGATACGTGTTCAGACATTCGTTTCATACCAGCAGCCCCTAAGTGTAAGCCAACGGGGACCCAAAGTGAGTGAGGCGAAGGGCAGCGAGCCAACAACTCAGATGGACATACTGAGTAAGAACGAACCCACTCAAAGTCACCGGAAGTCTCCGAGGTAAACACTTCGCAGAAACTTTCTTTTGTTTTACCTACTCTTCAGTTGCGGTTTCTTTTGGTTGCTCCACCTTTTCTTATTGTACTTTTCTTATTGCCATCAAGGTACGAGCTCTCGGTAAAAGGTTAGAGCAACCAGAAAAATCGTCACCCTCGCAAAAAGCGAAAAGAAAGAAATGTCACAGTTTCGCCACTAGGGCGAAGCAATCAATGCGATAACAAGAAATTAGAATGTCACATGAAGAACGACAAGCAGCTCGATACTTCCAGTGCGCCGCTGCAGCACAAGAAGGACGCTCAAAAAGAATACATAGGTATACACAGGACAAGAGTGAACTAACAACTGTCACAGTTGTTGCGACTTAGTGTTTGAGCAACGCGATGTAAGTGTCCACAATGCAGAAGCCGACACCGTTTGATATTTCTTTTTCTTTTAAACTGTGGCACGTGGAATAACTCCTCTGCGTCTCCTGCCACGCGGTAGCGTATGAGCCAAAGTGTACCCGGTGCTCATTTTTTTTTCGTTCCACTTCACGAGGAGATACAGAAAGGGGCCACTTTTTTTGTGCGCGTCTCAAGGGCAGTTTTCAAGTTGAAGGAAAATGTAGGAGCGTTGCGTGATATAGAACGCGCTCAAGCTCCTCCGAGATCTGCGTACCGCGAGCAGTAAATGGTGCATATAAATAGCTCGCCGTTATATCATCTGCAAAAGGATGGCGAGTGGCTGTGTTATCTACAGCGCAGCGGGCTGTGGAGCGAGGGGTCGCTGGTCGGGTGCGTAGGATTTTTTTTACTAATTTATATTTCTTTGTGCCTTATATATATATATATATATATATATATATATATATATATATATATATATATATATATATATATATATATATATATCCAGGATATGAAGGCGACGGCGACAGCAAAAATTAGCTGACAGGGTCCACAAAATTGCTGTCGCAATAAATCTTTTTTTAGGAGCGAAGCTGCTTAGGCCCGCACCCCGCCGTCGCCGTCGCCGTTGAAGCTCCCTGCAACATAGATGCGGAGCCGGCGCAAAATGACAGTGAGACGCCGCGCGCGCCCAACGCCGAGCGGTTTGGTTCTAGAGCATCAGAAATCCGAGGTTAATATAAAAGAAAAAAATCACAGCATATCCACGAAGTGAATGATGGTGAGTGGGCGAAGCTCTGGAGGGATCACTCGGGTAACCGTGAATAGCCCCGTACATTGCCCACTCGATCATGCAAAGACGTGACAACACGTGTCACGTCTTTGCATGATCCTGGGTGTTCGATCGTGAGCTGGGCACGAGCGTCGCCGACTTGTGTTCCGGGCGCTCCCAGCCTCAGCGACAACGCCAGTTCGCGTTCCACGACAGAGGAAGACGATGCCACCTACTCAGACGCCGAAGTCCACACCAGTGCTCGACGCAGCGCCTCGCCTCCGCATCCATCGCCACAGAACGCTGCTGTGAGTTGTGAAAGCCACGCGTCCTTGGCTATGGCTTGTACCGCCGTGAGTACCGGAGCCCCCCGCATGCTCCGCAGATACTGGCTGCCCTGGTTTTACATGCGACTCACACGAGAGCACTGTGGAGCTGACTAACTCCTCTCTGGTGAAGTTCACCTCACCGTTGATCACGATGTAGTCCACCTCCGGTGCTCGACTCCGAGTACCGCGTCGGATCGACGATCCCTATTATAGCAGCGCCATCTATCCTCTTTAATCGTCAGCTATACGAAAACCACTAACGCCATCTAGTGATATTATTTCCAAGGACATATACACACAAAGTCATCTAGTGAGCAATTCTTAAAACTAACTAGGAGTGGCTACTACGACATACTGTTACAGAGGAGGGAACGACCCACACCCTAAGGAGCTTCGCCCCTAATAAGCTCTGTGCACAACTGGTTATAATGGTCGTCTTCACTTTCACGACCTTTATCGCGGATTGCGAAATGACAATCGTCAATCTAGCGCACTACGGGCCTTTTTTCGAAGGTAGTAGCAGACGCTCTCCCCGCCCGGCGCAGGCCCCCCCCCCCCCCCCAAAAAAGAGTCACAGTTTCACCGCAAGGGTGAAGCAATGAATGCGATAGCAACAAATTGTAATGGTATACGAAGTGAGGCTGGCAGCTAACTCTTTTGGATCCGATCTCACGCAACTCTAGAAAACGCTGCTTTAAGAGCATACGGCCGCTCCAGGGACACTGCTCACCACATTCTCTTCGCGTTGAGAGCGCAGCACGTAGAAGGGTACACCGGCCCCCCCGTTGTCGGCCGCCGGGAAGGGGAGATAACGCGCGCGCCCGCGACGACCGCGCTCGTAAAATCGAAGGTCGCTCGAGGGACCCCCCCCCCCTCGCGTCTTTTCACGCTCACGAACGACGGGCGGGGCCGGTTATATATATACATATACATATACGGGGGGATGACGGCGGCGGACGAAAACGGCGGCGACGCCGACGGCAAAAACCAGCCGAGTGTGTCCATATAATTGCTATCGCAATAAAACATGGTTGATCCCTCCGTGATAGGAATCGGTATAACACGAAAGCGAAACGTGTCCTTACAGACGTTGTTGTATGTTTACTGTACATTGACATGAGAGAGCTCGCTCAATGTCGTTTTGTGTTTGACAGCTATATCACCGTTTAATGTGCATGCACCCACGTTGACGCTTAGTGATACATCTCGATTCCGGCGGCTAACGTCCATGATCAATTATTGAACAAACCATTGGGGTTTTGATGAACGTGCTGTAAATCTGCTCTTTTTTGTACTGTTGAATTTTATATGATGACTGATAGCTCTGTTAATTTGGTTACGAAGTATTTTGTTATTATTATTAACCTGCACTGTAGCGTTGTTCATTATGAGTTTACTTGTGATTTCACTGTAACCCCGCTTACTCAATGCCTTCGGGCCTGTAAGGTATTTTTCAATAAATAAATAAATAGATGCTTGTGATAGCTGTAGCAGTTAACGGTGAGAGCAGAATCAGAGAAAGCGGTGTGACAACCATGAGAGCGTCACTGAATAGACGCGGAACTTCAGCTGGCCGCCTACTCGCGGCATGTTATGGTATTAAGCCCGACTAGAGGGAAACGCAACACGCGTCGCGTCTTCCCCGGCGGCCGGCCGCGATTTTTCATGGGGTGAGCGTAAGTGTGGAACGCGGAGGCGAAGTAGTCGAGCATCGCAGGGCTATTTTCGGTATGGATGGATACTACGCGCAAAGCCGACGCTTGGCTCAAGGTCGCCACCTGGAGATGTGTTAAGGCGTCGACAAAATTGCGAAGCGCACCTAATGGGACGGACGCGTAGAAACGACGCTTTCAAGGAAGTAATCGTGGATTTCACGTACATGATGCATTACTTCACTTTAGCAAGAGCACTGTGAGAGGACAGTGGTAGATATAAAAGGTGCGTTCGTAAAGCCTATAGAGTATGTGGCCGTGGCGCAGTGGGTAGCGTCCCCGGCACCTCGTCTCGCGGACCAAGAGGCCATGGGTTCGACTCCCGTTGGCGAAACCTTATTTTCTTTGCTTTCTGATCGTGCGTATTTTTTCGACGTCACTTCCGCGACGGAAATACGTCACTGAAGTCTTGGCGGACTCCGGCATAACACACTTTCGTGTTAAAAAAAAAGAAAAAAAAGGAAAGAAAGGCGCGCAGCGTTCGGCGCGCGTTGCGCAAAAAACAAGGCGCGCTGCGTAAAAACAGTTGGCGATAATAAACGACAGTAAATTAATCGAAAACCATGTTTATATATATATATATAAAAAACGTACATAGTCGTTTGCGTCCCATTTCTAAGGAGCTTCGCTCATCTGTTGTATTCGTACACGGAACAACTGCTGGTTTTTCTTAGCGTGCAGTGATCCGCAACATCCTACAATGATCCATTCATTCATTCATATAATTGTCAGTGTTTCGTATGGTAGAACCGAGGCGGCTTGAAAAGTAATGGATGGAATGTCCCCCTAGCTTGTTGAGCAAATCTTAGCAGACATGTCAACGGCATCAGTCGAAAATATTTCCTTCATATTGCATTGTCTTACTTAAAGAATAAAATGCGCCCTTAACTCCTTTTCCGTAGCACTTCTTCCTGAGTAGGGTACAAGTAAAGCAATTAGCACAGGCGGCCGAACTGCGAAATATAACCAGACTAAGCGCGCAGGCTTTTCAGGGTGAGGTTACGCGAGGTGCACCACGTTTCAATCTAGGCTCCATCGACAGTGCTTCTTCGTTGTTTCTATGGCCCGCTCAAGTCATTCGGTACCCAGTGCCGTTATACTCACCTGAACTGAT
>JALIZH010010302.1:0-10547 GCA_030522465.1 Rhipicephalus appendiculatus | reverse complement strand
AAAGGGCGCGCGGCCGCCGATGCCGGGAGCCCAAACGAGGGGAAGTGTCCGCCACGGACTAACAAAGGATAGCCGCCGGCCAGAAAGAGGCCGAAACGCCTACGCATCTTCGGTCCCGTCGTCTCCCGCCAAACACCCTGCCCCCCTCCCCCCCCCCCCACACACACACACACCCCGATCCTCGTTTCCAAAGGCAGTGAAAGCTCGAAACCGCTGTCGAACCGTCGTGGGCGGAGCAGCCGTCAAGTGACAAGTGTTTTATGACCAGCCGCCACCGTGCTACCCCACTGCCGGGAAGAGAGGACGTAAAAATTCCTGAGCAAAACATGGCGCAGCACTGCTTCTCCGGCCTCCCGAACACCGACAACATTTATTTATAGTGCACACGTCTTGTGTGAAGCGCTGAGAGTGCAAACGTAACTGATCCCTCATTTAAAAATTCCGCGAGCGATACCGTAGTCTTGGACAGCGCATCGCTGTAGCGCCCACACAAAAAAGCTACGATACTGCAATCTAACCAGTCGTGTATTAAACACAAAAATACGTGGTGTGGCTGAAGTAACATGAACTGTTTTGATTGTTCGCCGCTAATAAAGCCGTCAGAACAATTTCCGAGTGCATGCACAAAAGTCGAGCCAATGCAAAACGCCCATAGCGAAACAAAATAGAATTCTTTTCTGTTCTATTAACTCATCAACACTATCTATATACAGTGGCGTCTCTCATAATCATATCGTGGTTTTGGGACGTAAAACCCGAAATTATTATTATTATTATTATTATTATTATTATTATTATTATTATTATTATTATTTATATACTGCGTCAATCAATATAAAGACAATGTTTAAGGTTTTTTGTTGTTTTTGCAATTGCGGTGTATATGCTGGCTGTATCGCACAATTAACGTTATTTTTTAACAAGCATTGCAAAGTTCAATTTTGTTCTTTTCTGCGTTTCCTTTTTCTTAAAAATCTTTCCAACAGCTCGAAAACTGAGTTGAGCACTTGGTGCGTATTTAATTTTACAATGCTGAACATCTGTAAAACAAATTTTGTTCAACTATTGAGCCTGCATTTTGAGCCTTACCGAATGTCAACTCAGTAATACAACTCACTAATGCCAACTCAGTAATGGAACGCCAACGCCGTAATCGAAGTGCCAGTATTGTTTGCTGACTGACGACGATAGACTGTTTTGCCATCTTTATTAAATGACGCTGCCAATATTTTACGTTGGCTGGCAACGGTATTCGATTGTTGCCGTCCTTGCAGGACGGCTGTGCCAATGTGTTTTGTATGCTGGAAATGATGGGCCTTTGTTTCCGTCCTTATACAATGGCGGTGCCAATATTCCATGTTGGCTGGCTACCACGGCCCTTTCTTGCCGTTCTTGTATGATGGCACAACCAATATTGTATTTTGGCTGGCTATGACGGCCCTTTGTTGCCATCCTTGTACAATGGTAGTACAAATATTGTATTTTGACTGGCTACAATGGACCAATCTTGGCATCCTTATAGGCTGGCTCCGCCAACATTGGTTTTGTAATGGATTGACTGGCCCTTCATTGGACCATCGTTTGCCAGCGTATAAACAATATTGGGCCAATGTGCTGTGCTGCCTGGGTGGTCTCTAGGCTTGACAAGTTCTGGTGCCTGAGATAGATTGCTTTTATAGATTAAGCTTAACTTGGAAATCAGACGACGCACTTTAGTAGCTTTAGAACTCAATGGATTTGAAATCCGATGCTGACGTGTGGAACATATGTTCTATGCATTCAAGGAGATTCCTACACTACATCAGCACTCCTATATGTTCCTTTGCTCAGGTGTAGCAGACGAAACTTACTGAACCTCGCCACATGTGACCAGGCACACATAAATTGCAAAAGCTTAGTCTGTGGCAACAATGTCAAAATTGTTTACAACAGAGCCATGGCCTACCTGCATTTGTTCATTACTCAGGTTCACATCAGCATTGGCTGCATGGGGTCATCGCCAGCTTCACCAGGACAGGAGCAGGCTGCAACAGTTTCTTTGTTAAAGCATTGCCGAAGATTCGATCTGGTTTGTTGCCAATAAAGTCGGTAGGACAGGCTTTGAGAGAAAGTTGTGTAATAAGGCTGTTGCAAGTCAACTTGGAGCTTAGGCCAAGCCGGCGTCGTCTCACAAACTTTAGATTGAATAATAAATGGTTCAGACAAATAAAGGGATATTTTTAACTTGCCTGACCAAGGCACTAACACATTATGCACTGATTAACTTATATGTAAAAAATAACAGCAGGGCGAAGATATTATTTCACTAATAACACAAAACATCGCCGTCAGCCGCATGCGTGCCTTCGACAATTACCCATCTAAGAAAAGGTTAATAAATGTTATCTGTAATTTCTGAAGCCTCATGGTTCCTGTGATTATTGCTCAATACACTTTCACATGGCTTCTATTGATTGAATGTTCACAGCATGTACATTGATGAAAATTGCCGAGTTTTTGCACAGTTTCTGTGGTCTACATGTCTGTTTACATCCAACAAAGCTCACTATGCCAGTATTGCACTGAGCCATGTCAGTGGATTTACACGGCAAGTTGGGCGAGTTGGTACATGAACATGTTCGGTTGAACGCGCCGTGCAGCACAGATGAGCAAACAAGAATTCGATGACACTCCATTCCTCGTCTGTGTCAAGCTGCACGTTGAACCAACCAATCCATGGAAGTGCCATATTATCTACCTTAGATGCAGGGTAGCTTATTTCTGTCTTTAGCCACATACACAATGTGCAACCATATTTACAGCATACTTTATCCACGTGAAAACTATTAGGCTATTATGATAAGGTCGTAAACGTTTACGCCCTAAAGTATGCAGATCACAAGTTTACGCACGCCTATGCATCACATAAATGAAGTCGGGATAACATTATGTATTAGCGATGCAGGCATTTGAGCCTAAATGCAGTAGTGTTGACATATGACACAAAAAAACAAGTCTCAGTTAAAGCTGCAAGAGCACACTTTATCGTACAAAAGGTGATGGATGCATGTTCATACAGCAGAGCCGGCGACCTGCCTATATAGTTCCGCCTTCATAGTATTCGAGTTAATCGCTCATCATCAATGTAGTCGTCAGACATAATGTAGCTGCAATAAACTCCTTACTCGAAGAGCTTAATTTCCTTCCATGGCGTATTCGTACTACGGGTACAATATTTCCATTTCGCAGCACAGAGCACAGCACTCTATACAAAATTCATAGATTTGTAAAAATGAAATGTGCACAATAAAAAAAAAACGAATCGGTTGGTTATCTGAAGTTCGGAGCACAATAAGAGAAATGTTTCAGAATATACATCACGCGAAAAAAAATGGTATCCAGTATTATGAAAGTGGCATTAAGGCCGGATTCTTAAGACGCTTGTTAAACGCCTTCGCCTCTGTATACGAGAGCAAAATACGCCTATTTGCACTAAGCTAAGAGATATTGAAGAAATAGGAGATAAGGCTTGACAACTTTTCGTTCGTCCGTGTCTTCTGTGTCCTGGTGTTGTTAATGCGCAACCATATTTCGGTTCCTAGGCTTAACACGGTTGCTCTAACAAACGACCTAACCAGGGAAGCTAGCAATTGGTAGCTTTCTCGATACAGATTTCAAAAACAGATATCTGAAATATGTATGACAAATCTCATAAGGAAAGGAAGTCCAATAATTTCTAAGAATGGAGCTTTCTTTCCGAGAAATATGTATCGGTTTTCTTGCGACCTGCCTTGAGTCGGTACAAATGTGTAGTTGTCAATTTCCTTTTCTGAAACCTTCCGCCACCTTGCAGGATTCCGTCGAAGAAAGTCACAATACAGGGTGCCCCAAATATCACGCACATGATTAAAAAAACGAGGGGGGAACTTCGTTACACCAACGCCTCCTCTATTTTATCAATGCCAGCCAAATGCGCCCGTTCCAGCCGTTCACCACCTTCTCCTTCTCTAGCCCTTTCCTACTCTCACCCATCGCCTAGCCTTCGCGTGTGCTTTGCGTTCATGGGGGAGAGCACCCGTGATGCAGTGCCTCAATACGGAAATCATGTGAAGTAATTTTTTGTTCAGTTGTGTGCAGATCCGTGGGGCGGCGTGTTGCATCCCTCGTGTTCACTATGTTGGCTCTCACGCTGGCTCTGTAAGAGACACAGTTTTTTGAGATAACGCGTCTCCGTTCGTGGCGCTATGCGGGCAACCAAAGGGGACGCGTCACTGCGACGCTGCAGTGCATGCGCTGCCTTTAAGAGGTGCCTCACGAGCGCTGTGAGACGGCGGCGGAATCGCTTCGAGCTACAAAGAAGGAGCACGAAGGAACAAATCGGACAGACGCATGATATTGGAGAGGGAAAACGCGTCTATCGCATCTCCGTGCGAAAGCGCTCGGCGGACGCACGTGTGACGCATGCAGCCCTACCCAACATGTAGCGTCCATCACGACCACTCCCTGAACTAAGGCGGACCGGCGGCTCCCATTGAGGGGCGAGCGTTTGCACTGGCATTGAATAAAATAGAGGAGGCGTTGGTTACACGAAGCACACTTAGTGCATTTTGTTCTCGGTATACCGTAGAAGCCAATACTATTTTTTTCGTTTACGAGCTTCAGTTAATTAGTCCTAATTATGCTTCCTACTCAACAAGTACTCACCTAATATTCATTTCATATGCATACACTCCCGAAAAAAAATGTACAAGAAGAAGGAGCGTTGATTTACACGTCTGAGCTAGCTGCTGTCGGCGCACGTGCTCAGACGGCATTTTTGGCGGAACATTACTCGCCCTCTGGTGCCAAAATTATTGAACTACTGGAAACAGATATATTGCCGTAAACATTGACTTCAGCGGCACAGAGCTATGAAACCCAAACTGAAACAGGTGCCGTTTCGTGAGCGTCTTTATTGACCCACACATTTGTGCGGGTCAGGCCGTAAAGGGTTAAGCAACGAATAAGTATTGCGGTAACCTTGTTTAGAAGACTGCCAGACTGCCAATAAGTTACGTAGGATATTCACCGCTGTGCAGATATAGAATGAGCACGTCATCAACAAAAGGTAGACTAACATGTGTTTCGTTAAACACATCGAAAACTTGCAGATTGGTGTACAGGGGTAGTATATAACCCGCTTAGTCTAGGCCGGCCCTAGGTAGGGCAGGCGGTCAGCTGTGCTAGTCTGAGATTGAAAGAGCATAAAAGGTCCTCAGCTGTAGGCTCACCGTCTCGTCTATCTTTACAATGTCTACAGTGTAAATGCGTCCCAAAATCCCATGAAAACGAAGTTTCATACAGGCACAGGAATGAAGAAACGCGTCTAATGGTTGGGGCTTCACATATCGGCAGTATACTGCAGTATGCAAGCAGCATGAGTTTCCACTATTAGCATGCCTCAGGCGTGAGGTCGTCATCATCAACATCATCATCATCAGCCTGACTACGCCCACTGCAGGGCAAAGGCCTCTCCCATGTTCCGCCAATAAACCCGGTCCTGTGGCTTTCTCCTGCCATGTTATACCTGCAAAATTCTTAATCTCATCTACCCACCTAATTTTCTCTCTCCCCCCTCACGCGTTTGCCTTCTCTTGGAATCCAGTCAGTTACCCTTAATTACCAGCTGTTATCTAGCCTACGTGCTACGTGCAGGGCCCATGTCCATTTCTTCTTGATTTCAACTATGATATCCTTAACCCCGGTTTTTTCCCTGACCCACTCTGCTCTCTTCCTATCTGTTAAGGTTACACCTATAATTTTCGTTTCCATCGCTCGCTGCGTCGTCCTCAATTTAATTTGAACCCTCGTTGTAGGCTAAGTGTCCAGGATTCTGCTCCGTAGGTAAGTACCGGTAAGATGCAGCTGTTATATACCTTCCCCTTGAGGGATAGTGGTAGACTACCATTCATGATTTCAGAATGCTTGCCGAATGTGCTCCACCGCATCCTTATTCTTCTAGTTATTTCACTCTCATGGTTCGGCTCCGCGGTTACTACCTGTCATATCTAGACGTATTCCTTTACACCTTCCAGTGTCTCATCACCTATCGCAAAGCGCTGTTATCTGCCGTTAGGTGGCTGTAGATTAACTTGCATAAATAAGAAATAAAGTTCCTGAAGAGTTAAATCTCAACTTGACCCCCACGTCCATTGGAGTGACTAGCGTCACTCCGTGCCTGAGCACGCGTATACAAGCTTTTTATTGTACTATATTTTCCTATATTTCACAAGGTTTTATTATATTTTACTATATTTCTACTAGCCAGAAACGGAACATAACATCTTGGCTTTATTTCGTTCACTAACGTTACACCTTATGCTAGATGAACTCGGAAAGGCACTCTTCTTTTCCGCCATGTTAATCGCATGTTCGAGTGATTTTGTCATGTTGGTCATTGCAGTTTGTCCCAGGAACTTGCCAGAGATTGTGATATTTGCTGCAAGAATTATTAAACATCCTTTGGCATTCCCTTGACATTCCTTTGTTAAGGTCAGTTACAAGGATCATGCATCCACTTCCTGTAAGTAAAAAATCATTGAAATACGTTGAATGATGCTATGTATGTTCACTCATGGAACATTGCACTAAGTATTGATGAATACTGAAAAGCCGCACCATAATATTACAAAATCACCTCATATCTTGAGGGACATATATCAAGAAAAAAAAAGAGTAAATTCGCAAATATGTTTTGGTGTATGGCTACAAGCACTCAAGTAGCGCTAACTGGATATGATTCGCTGTCTTGAGAGACCGTCTGCATCACCTTTCATCCGAACAGGACGTTGAGATTATGTAGCCTGTCGTGGGGTGCGTGTACGGACGATCGTGAAAAGAAGACGACCACGCCGACGTCACACGAATGGTCTCGACACACCGGAAGAGGAGAGAGAGAGGGGGGGGACGCGCATGCGCAGCGGGAGTGTGGACGCCGCGGACAGGGATGCCAAAAGGAGAGAGGGGGGAGCATAGGAGGGGAGAGAGGAGGGAGGCGCATTCGCAGTGAGGGTGTGGTTGCCGCGGGAGAGCGATGCCTAGAGGAGAGAGAGGGGGAGAGGAGGTTATTTATTATTTTTTTGAAAGGGTTTGCGCATGCGCAGTAAGGGTGGTCACGCGGCACACCACCACCACCACCGGATTAAGCTTCGCCATAAGATGCTTCACATCTAAAACAAAATAATGACTTCCATGTCATGCGTAACATGATTTACTAGACAGGCTCATGGTCAGATCGCGGTCGTTTCGCTCGCTTGATATAAATCAAAATTGGTGTCATGGGACGTGACTGTAAGATGAACATACATGACTGATCGTAACATGAAAATAATGACACGTATGTCATGAATTTCATGACGCGCTTATGGTGAGCTTGTGGCCATTTCCCTCGCTTGATATACACCAAAATTGATGTTGCGCGATGTTACCGTATGACGAACATATATGACAGGTGGTAAGAAGAAAATAATGACTTGCATGTCATGCATAGCATGATTTACATGCCACGCTCATGGTGAGCGCGCGGTCATTTCGCTCGCTTGATATGCACTAAAATTGTTGTACACTAAAATATACACTAAAACTGATATACACCAAACTTCAGGTCAAGGACCTCAAAAATTACAGGCCCATCAGCTTACTGTCCGTTCTCTACAAGCTATTTACAAAAGTAATTGCTAACAGAATTAATATGACATAAGAGTTCAATCAACGAAAGGACCAGGCAGAATTTCGTACAGGCTTCTCAACAACAGACCATATTCATACTATCAATCAGGTGATAGAGAAATTCGCGGAATACAACCAACCCCTATACATAGCCTTCATAGATTACGAGAAGGCATTTGATTCGGTGGAGACATCAGCAGTCATGCAGGCGCTGCGGAATCAGGGCATCGACGAAGCCTATATAAACATAATGGAAGAAATCTACAGCGGATCCACAGCCACTATAGTCCTGCATAAAGAAAGCGACAGAATCCCAATAAAGAAGGGCGTACGGCAGGGAGACACGATCTCTCCAATGCTATTCACCGCGTGTTTACAGGAGGTTTTCAGGGCCCTAGATTGGGAAGAGTTAGGGATAAGAGTTAATGGAGAGTATCTCAGTAACCTGCGATTCGCTGATGACACTGCATTGATGAGTAACGCGGGAGACGAATTACAGCTTATGATTACTGAACTGGATACGGAAAGTAGAAGAGTAGGTCTGAAAATTAATAGGCATAAAACTAAAGTAATGTGGAACAAACTTGGCAGAGAACAGCGCTTTGCGATAGGTGGCGAGACACTGGAAGTTGTAAAGGAGTACGTCTACTTAGGACAGGTAGTAACCGCGCAGCCGAACCATGAGAATGAACTAACTAGAAGAATAAGGATGGGATGGGGTTCATTCGGCAAGCATTATCAAATCATGAATGGTAGTCTACCACTATCCCTCAAGAGGAAGGTGTATAACAGCTGCATCTTACCGGTACTTACCTACGGAGCAGAAACCTGGAGACTTACAAAGAGGGTTCAACTTAAACTGGAGGACGACGCAGCGAGCGATGGAAAAGAAAATGATGGGTGTAACCTTAAGAGACAGGAAGAGAGCAGAGTGGGTCAGGGAACAAACGGGGGTTAAGGATATCATAGTTGAAATCAAGAAGAAGAAATGGATATGGGCCGGGCACGTAGCACGTCGGCAGGATAACCGCTGGTCATTAAGGGTAACTGACTGGATTCCAAGAGATGGCAAACGCGTGAGGGGGAGACAGAAAATTAGGTGGGTAGATGAGATTAAGAAGTTTGCAGGTATAACGTGGCAGCAGAAAGCACAGGACCGGGTTGATTGGCGAAACATGGGAGAGGCCTTTGCCCTCCAGTGGGCGTAGACAGGCTGATGATGATGATGATGATGACACCAAAATAGATACTGAGTGTATGAGGATGATATATGATGGGAAGTAACATGAATATATTGACATGCATGTCACGTGTGATGTGACTTAAATGTAGGACACTACTTGCTGGCGGCTTCGGAATACATCGATTCCCCTCGGAACGTGGGATCTGCCGGCTTTTTTTTCCCTTTCTTTTTGTTTCTCACTTTCTTGCCCTTTATATTTGTAATGTTTTTTTTATGTTAGTTATCAATAGTGTAGTTACCACCCATGGGCTACTATACGTATTTTTGGCCAAAACCCCAGAGTGGGTATGCGCCACAGTCTCCAGGCTACAAATAAACAAACCAGCGGCCATATGGATGGCAAATCCTGGCTCGTGCAGATAACTGATGTCGTTGACCCCATGATTGTCAACGGTTAGCTTAAGTTCTTGGGCACTTCAACAGCGCACCTAAAGTTCAGTCCTCCTGCGGTGTAAGGACGGTACCCGTTCGTGACGCACCACTTGGCCACCTGACTCCCTACGGAACTTTGAGCACCAAGTTAACGACTTCGAAGCATCGCCTCTGGGACGCTCCTGAGCTCTGCAGTCTGTGCGAACGATGTTGTGTGCCCCTTGGATATTGTACTCTTCGTATACGTGGGATGAGGATATATAGCGCCACGACGATGAGCGGCAGCGGAGCTTGGGCCTCGTGCTCAACCCGCACGAGGAAGAGAAGGACTAGGTCAGAATAGCACCTCCGGCCCCCAGCAAGGGTGCTGTCTCTGTCTCTCTGATTCCACTACAATGGCGCAGTCGTCGAAAGGCTTTACCGAACCCCCAGCTGTTAGCTTGAGGTGACGCGTCTTCGTGAGAAACGCCGTCATGCTTTCTCGCTGAAACCCGCAAAGCGACCGCCGCGGCAAGTATCGAGCCCACCACCAGCGGACGGCGTCCAGGCCTCAACTGTGGGTTCCGGGGAACTTGTTCGGCGACGCGGTGCTTCGCGCCAACCATGCGCACGGGCTTCTCTCGCCTAGGGACGGCATACATGCCTCCTCGGCAGCTGTCGACTTCTGGGCGTTGCTGCAAGCGCCGTCAGTGGACGGCGTCCAGGTCTCCTCGGCGGCGCAACCTCACTTCATCGACAGCGCCGCGGCGCTGCTGGATACCAACGCGCTACTCCGCGTCACGACTAACGACTTGATAGCATCGATCTCCGCTGTCTCCTGCCGTTTTGCCAAGATTGTGCGCAGTCAATTCCATGTTGGCTGCGGCCGTCTCGAAAAAAACTTGAGGCCAGCTCACACCCGAGAACCGCCGCAAGCGCCGGCGTTCCCTCGCGGAGCTCTCAAAGCAACTGAGCTGCTTGGCGTGGGCACACTCCAGAATTTCGCCCACCGTCCCGCCATCGCCGGCTCCCCTTGGAACTACCATTGTTTCGCGGATTTCAGGACGACGCCGACAATTGGGGGGCCGGCCGTCAACCTCCTTGGAGCTCGAGAGGCCTCGTCAGACCAGGAGAAATGGTGGGCGGCCACGGTCCACCTTCGTGGTGCTGGCGAGGCGTGGCTCAAGTACGATGGCGTGGAGTAACATTCCCGGGTAGAATGGAGTGGCAGGCTCATTGCTGTTTTAGATGCGAAGCATCTTATCCT